>JAPQRN010000016.1:3963967-3975783 GCA_037367275.1 Coranthus polyacanthus
TTCTACTTGACGGAAATCATCAGGAGGGAGAGATTTCTCATCCTGTAAAACAACACGATGTACTGTGAATAAGCTTTTTTTTTTTTTTTTTTTTTTAAACAAAAATGTGTGCAACTCCCAATATAAAGGGCAGCCCAAAATGATTGAATTTAATTTGCCACTTCATTAAATCACATTATTCACAGATCCTCTCATCTTCATCCACCCCCTTTATCTGTAATTAAGTACTGTAACACATCCCATCAAGCCAAAATCAACTCAATATACCTCTTCAAACCAGTAATATATCCGAAGCAAACAATACATTTTGGATTATTTATTTATTTTTCTTCGTATAAATCTACACTCCTGCATGGTATTTGCCTGTATGATTATTAGATAGTTCTGTTGTCCGCACATCTCCAGTAGAGGAATTTATGCTTACCTGTCATGTCGTTTCACAGGACATCTCCACTGACTGCCAAAGATGAAGGTACATGCTCAAATTACCTCTTAATGATCCATTCATGATCCGTTTTAGCTCTGTTTTGGTTTCAACCAGCAAGATGTTTTCTTACCACCAGGTAAGTCCTAGTCTTCCTAAATGTCACAGGAAAGGTTCTCCACATGACATAAAGGGTTGGTTGGGTTGACCCTGGAGCTATTTATGCCATCAGGATTCCTGGATAAATGTATTCATTATGTCTGTAGTTATCAACTCTTTATTGTTTAGAAAAGGATTTATATTAGTTAATAAAAAAACAATTCATCTGTGCGACAGGAGTCAATCGAAGGGTGACGTCTCTTCTCTGATCTTGATCTGCTTGGTATCTATAGAAAGTGTTGCATCAGCAGAAATCCACCGTGGCGTAACTTGCAGGCCTTGTGACCAGGACACTATACGTGCCAGGGACTTCCTCAGGTCATGAACCTTTTGACTGGGAATAGAAGATGACGGTGTTGTTACGGCCGCCGGTCTCATGCGAGTTGCTGCACTCGCCTGGGAGGTTGCTCAGATGAAATGGAGAAAAAAGGACTGAAATATTTATGCAGCTGGGAAATGTCCTGAAAAAAGAGGGACATGAGAAATATACTTTTCTTATTGTGGGGAAAATTATCAAGGCAACCCTGTCTCATGTTTCAGGCTAAAATGAAATTTATGAAGAAAACACCATAGAAACATGATGCATCAGTGAGCAGCACTGTATATATTGTATATATAATTATTGTCTTCACTGTATCTCTCTGTAAAAGCCATTGATGTTGCCAGTTGTTTCACGTTACCTTATTTTTGACCTCAACATCAGGTGTGTATTTGACAAAGAATACAGCGCACATCTAAAACACTAGAAGTGTTTGTGGAACGTCTTGAATGGCGGTAATTGTACCTGAGGGTCACCCGGGTGTCGTCCTCAAAGGGTGGAGGCGGAATTGAATTGCAGCTCCTGTGGAAATGAAATAAAAAAAAAAAATTAGATTTCATTTAATTATTTATTCATGTTGGCAATGCAATATGGAGCCACCTGGGGTGTTTGTGTGTTTGTGTGCGTGTGAGCGGGGGTTTCAGGTGATTATTACCTCGGAGAGTTTGACTCATTTGCATGGAGTAGAATTTATATGACCCCTCGAAATGAAAATTATGCACAAACACGTTACACTCCACAGGAAGAAGAGAGAAAGACGAAAAGAAAGAGTGACAGGAGACTTCAGAGGTCCATACCGTGCGCCCGTGGGAGAAGAGGAAGCCAGGCTAAATGTGCGCGGTCATCAAGGGACATTTCTGTTTCCAAAATATTACTTGCACTATAAATCCCATATGATCTAGTAGACATCGTACCGTTATATGCTAACACGGGCCAGAAATGTGCCATTATGCCACTTGCATTTCCATCAAAAGCCTTGATTTTCAGCACACTACAGAGTGTGATGACGACTAAAAATAAACAAACCACTTGAAATATATGAGGATTTACTGTACAGGGGAATAGGCTTTTCAAAAAAAAAAAAAAAAATCTGTTTAACGCTAACCTACATGTGCCCTAGTCGCAGTGTGCCCTTTGTTCGTGAATTTCTCAGGCTCTGAGCTCCGTAGCAGTGGAAGCCCCGATGAAACACGGCCCCATCACTTTTGATGTTAGCTCGGAGCTTGCAAGGATAGCTACTTAACACTGACAACCACCCTCTAGTCGGGTAAAGGCTCCTGTGTGCTGTAAGCTACTTATTTACCGTCCTATCGCTTCTGCAGCAGATAAACTGCTTTGGAACGGGGTGAACGGAGACTATTAAGCCATTGGAGAAATTACTAGGAGGTTCTGTATTTAGTGGATGGTTTTGAGAACCCTTTCCAATCTTTCCAGTGTGTATGTGTGTGTATATTTATATATACACACACACACACATATACATATTTTCTAAATTAATTGATTTGCATATTTTCTTTCCATGCTGTGGCTACCCTAGTGCCTTAAATCTCTCAGGACTTGGATAGTACACGTATTAGCATTTACAGATATCTGCACCTTGTCAAATTTCTTTGCAAAAGCTGCACTAAAAGGCCAACAAGCTGCTTCCCCTCCCTGTTCTCCCCCCTTTTTACTCTCGGCCATGACAGACACTTGCGGAGTTGTAGCCTTGGCGCTTGATATCATTCAGCTCTGTCTCGCTGAGTGACTTTCTTTTCTTCCAGGGTGAAAGGCACCACAATGGACAAGGTGGTATCGCGATCCAGCACGCGCCCAAGCTCCCATCTCTCCACCTTATTGTTCTTCAATTACTGAACAAGCACACAGGGTGGATCCAGTGTTATTTATGAGCCCGCGCCACCACAACGCACGTATAATTACCTCTCAAAAGCTGTAATTGTGCTCATTTCTCATGTCCGGAGGGGGGGGGGGGGGCACATCCACCTCCATGCCTTCATGGTGTCTCCATGGAGATTGAGAGCAGGTTACCGTTGAAGGACATCACAGGTCAGAGGTCATACACTGGATTGAGGTAGCTGTTTTTGTGTCTGAGCAATGGACAGTAGAATTTGGATAAAACTGCTTGTCTGATAATACATTTGATTCTCATCATTTCAGATACTGTAAAATGTGTTATTTTTGTCTGCGTTACTATGAAAATTTAATTAAGGTGCTGTCTCTTGTGTCACCAAGGCTGTAATTCATTAGTCTAAAAAGCATTTTATTTGTTGAAGAGCAGCGCTAATAGCCAAGGTCTTGTTTTTATCTTGAACCGAATGAAAATTCATGCAACATCCTCCTCCTGCTTCAGTTTGTGACTCTCGCTCTCGGATATGAGGCTGATTGACTAATGATTGAAGTGACTGGTGAGTCTGTCACTAGCGTCCTGGCAATACAGAGTGACAGTTTGTATGTGTTTGATCAATGGTGCATAGCTCGGGGACAGAGCGAGAGCAGGGGGCTGTGGCAACTCGCAAACCTCCATGTCAATCAAATGGCCCACGAACACCACCCCATGAAATCCATTAAAACCAATTTAGCCTGAGCCATACAGCTCAGAGCTCCATGAACACTCAACCCACAGTGAATTAATGATGGATTTTCAAAACTTTGGTAGTTTGAGTTGATTGCTGGGTATTATTTCCAGCACATGTTGTGTCATTCATTATTACGTGGTGAAAAGTGCTCATGCCTAACCAACTTCGACTGGATCTGACGCTAAAACTGCCTTTTTCTAAGCTCTTGCTAAAGACAGTTTTGTTGTTGATATAATTCACTGAAAAAACTGACTAAATGATGGTGTCTTTAAAGTGCCCTCTCTAAAATAAATCAATATGTCACCTTGACACCCTGAGTGTGAGTTTAAATGTAGTGATTTACTGGTCCAACAAAAGCAAACGGCTTTGAATGAATTCCATCTTCAGCCTCATTTTCAGATACGTGTGTTTTAGGATTTTGAATTACACATCGACATTATATTAATAGTTTAATAGAAAGAGAGATCAGATGGAACATATGACATTATTTTTGAGGTTACCAACATGGAGGTAGTTGTTTAGACAAGGTTAGTTCTTTCTTCAGCATACATTGGCTGTAGTGGAGTAAAGTCAGCAGGTGGAAAATAGAATTTCTCATGCCAGGTTCAGAACTCGATATCAGTCCGATTATGGTCTGAGACATAGGTTGGCAGACATAGGTTTGATGGAACTCGTCGACCTCTTCATCTCATGTCATAGTGTATCTTTTTTTACATTTTTTATTTGGCATTCCACATCACATCGTCACATCACAGACGGAGCTCTCTGCCATCCACAACTGGTGAATTAATCATCATTTGTACCTCACATTCTCTCTGAAGGATTGACAACCCATAATGCACTCAGAGCCGGTCCTGACCAACCAGGTGCCCAAGACGAGGTTTTTAGCTGATGCCCCTGAAATCGCAGCCAATTCAAGCGCCAATCATTTCATTCATACACTCACAGAAACCTGCATACCTTTATGTCTTTGAGAATTTATTTTAGAAATGAAAAGACAAAAAAACAAGTTTAAATCACTTTTTTTTTTTTTTTGAAGATTCTTCCGAACACAAGATGCCCAGCATCCCACACATTGCTTCAGAATTCCAGCTCCTGGTAGTCAGTCACTAGCAGCTTCTTCTCAGTTGCGTTACGCTTGGCTTGAGAGATGGTGCGGAGCGACGTGTAGACTGACTCTATATGACAAAAAGACTAAATTTTCGCCTACTTGTTGACATTTTTGTAGGTGATGGTGGGGAGATCAGTGAGTTACAAAATAATCAGACCTGAAATACTAACAATCAGGATTTTTCCTCAATTAGAGGTGGGTCTTTTGTTGCTACTAGACTAAAAACAATGAATTTCTGCATAATGTAGGACCTATATTATTGCAATATTTAGAAAACTTCTCAAAGAAATCTGCTTACTGATGAAGCTTCAATACAGTGTATATATGTTAGGGAGAACTCTGTCAACAACACAACAGCATCCAGAGATTGGTTTGCTTGGGGAACCAGGGAATAAGATCATCGGTCAGTTATGGAGACGCTAGAATTATGAGGGTAAAGATTTTGACATGGGTAAATGGTAAGACAGAGAAGACCGGAGCAAGAGGAAATGGAAATTCTACACAATTATTTTTGAAAAGGGGGGGGACAAAATGTCAACATCATTCAACAAAGCTGATAGCTGCACACCTAGTAGTCGTAAGCTGTGGCTTAAACCCATCTTGCAGATCGTTGCAGCCCCTGAAATGATCTCTTTGTGGCCCTTATGAAAGCAGAATCATTATGTTAGATAAAACTCTTCATTTGGAGAGCTCACGTATTGTAAAGGAAGGCATCATTTTAGCTAATTCAGTTCTAAATTACTTTACGGCTTTACCGTTTGTATTGACTTCAACACCTTTGTCAAGGGTATGTGTAAAAAGTGTTTTGCAGCACTGCTTTCTGAGAATGGGTACGAAGAGCTTATTATTACATGAATACTGATTTGGTATATGTAAATGCAGTATGCAGTACTTTGTGTATGTATTTCCTCTGTCTGTTTCTCCTCTCCACGCGTAGCCTCTTGCGTGAGAGTCATTGTACGGTTGCACTGATGCATGTGGATTAGCTACCGGGCTACATGAGCGCGTGTGTGTGTCTGTGTGTGAGATCATGCGATGGCGCTGTCCTCCCCTGACCCCTTCGCTGCTGTTCCACTGTCTGGCTGCACACTCTCACTCTCACTCTCTCTCTCTCTCTCTCTCTCTCTCTCTCTCTCTCTCTCTCTCTCGCGCTCCTTCTCCTCCTCGCTCACTCGCTCACATCAGACATGTCATCCGCCGCGGAGCGCTCGGACACACTCATGGGAACTGCCTGACCCAGATCTGTCTTCTTCCCTGCCCAGTTGACCACACATACACACACATACACTCAGACATAGACGCACTTGACATTTGGGTCACTGACAAGACATCAGGTGAGGACAGAGGAACCCAGGTGACAAGGAGAAGCAGTGAACCTTTGCTGTGATATTGCCCCTGTGAGCCCAAGAATACACACATACACAACTCGCACACACACACTTGTCTCTGCGCTGTGTTTGCCTGTCAAGCGAGCAGGAATAGCGGTGCTCGTTTCTCTGCTCTGAAAGCCGGTGAAGGCCTCACTATTCAGACTGTGGCCTTCCAGATCTCTCATCACCACGCTCGACTCAAAAGTGTTTTATTTTTCCTGCTCAATATCAGCGTCTCTCAATACACCCACAGAGAATCGCATGAAACTGGAACCGCCAATAGAAAACCATGAATGACAGGAGGAGCTGTCGGCCTGCTTGTGGTTGTAAAATAAACAGAAAACAACCTTGAAGATCCAACAAAGTGAGCCCATTATCAAAGGTATGCATTTATTTCACCTTTACAATTTCCGCGTTCCTAGGTGAGCCTGGACGTTGATGATCTGTTTTGCAAATGCGGTTATTTTCTGTGCGTTTCTTACTAGCAACAAATCCCGTTGAAAGCCTAACACCAGAGATGAATTTGTCCTATAAACAGTATTGTTAGTGCATCCCAAATCCGATTTAGCACCATTGTTGTCTGTGTTTCTTTGTGTAGCGCATGACAAAACAGCCCCACCGCCTAATAATGACGGTCACTGTGAAAGTGGAGAGCAGTTCTGCCGGGCAGAAGCCACTGCGCAGTGGTCTAAAAATCTAGTTCATGAAAATTTGAGACGATTCATTATTTCCATTTTTATCACTTATGACGCTACTGTGATGTTTTTGAAGCTGCACAAATCTTTGACACTGGATGACGTGTATGCATATGTTTCTTTTTTTTTCTCTTTTGCTCCATTAATAAAACCCACACAGACACATATCTTGACTTTGTGGTTCATCTCAGCTCTATTTAGCTCTCTTTCCAACATTGTGTTTTGATAACAGCACTGATCTGAACTTACACTTGAAACCGCAATGAAACCAAAAGGTGTCTGTCTTAAGAAAGTATCTTAATCCTGTAGGAGCCAAAATCAGGGGGGAAAACACTAGAATTTGAAAATACACACCTTCCTTCTACAGCTCTCTCCTCAGTCCAAATCAAAAGACTAAATATAAATAGAGATACCCCGATGCTGTTTCATGCCGTCGTAGAAAAGTGAAGACACTCTTTCAAGCTTCTGTGTCGAGCCATGGAGTAGTTCGACACAGAGCAGAGTCTGACTCTGACACAGTAGAGTTATGTCTGACAGAATCGGAACAGCGATCGGTAATAACAGCTGACATTAATGTATTTAACTCCCCTACCTCTGTGAAAACACCTACGATCAGCCAAATCTACCCCATCACAGGGTACATTTTCTACAGCCTGAAAACAAAGTTCAGAGAAGGGGGCAGGTTTCTTTTTTTCATCTGAGACCACTTCAGTTGCAATATGCTGAAAGGTAATCATGGAATTTTTGTAACACGTACACTTTAAAGCTTCACACCCTTGCCGCTCCGCCCATTTGTGGTCACTTCTGGGTCCAAAAAAACCAAGGTGACGGCAGCAAAAACACAAAGCCAGGAGTCTTCAAAAATGGCCAGTGGGTGACGTCATGGTAGCATGGTCCACGTCTTATATACAGTCTACGGTTAAGACACTTGATGTTGATGTTTAGATCTTATTGCACTGCCTGCAAGTGGCTAAAATATCAGTTTATGCAGATTTAAAAGAGCGTCGTTAGCAGGCACTTGTCTTGCTCGCTGGATGTACTCTGTGCATTATTGCTTCGAAAGTCCCCCTCGCTACGTGAAAGAGCAACAACCTCCGAGCTGCAACTATTTATGTGCGTTTTTTTTACGTGCTGTTTTCTTTTGTAGAGATTTAGTCATTTTCATACCACAACTTAAAACCACTTCTCTTCTGGCACTATTTTGCAAATGCACTGTCGCAGCATCCTGCGTTCTGTGAATTAACCAAACAGCCCAGATAACTTTTACCCCTATTCCAGAACGATAGTGGAGGGTTCCAGACCTATCTGCAGTACTGGCACAAAGTGTACTATATACTATATGAACACGCAGATGAAATTAAAGGTAGGGATATGTCATTTTGTACGTAGATATGTGGCTTTTTAAAAAACTTTTTTTGTGGTATTTTAAAATTATAGCTGTGAGAACATATTTTGAGTAGAGGGTGCTGCACTCTTTGAACTTGAGTCATTGAAGACCAAACACAAAAATATAAGAACCAAGATGCAATGAACTGGTTTATCCCTTACTAACATTACAGTGTAATTAGTTTAGCCTCCAATGCACACTTAGCTAGACTTTTCCTTTCTGTTGCTGCCACATCACTGTACATATTTAACACTGATTGTATGTAATGAATATTTGATGGAATATATGATCAAACTAAATGTAAATGCGTATCCATTTCCAGTCGTAGTATATGCCATATGTTCTGCACGGAGGGAGGCCTTATGTGGTGAAATGGAAGGCATCTGATCAATTCCTTCAGATCAGTCAATACTGGCCTTTGTGCCCACACACACACAAACACACACGAAGCACTGCCTCCCTCAGTCTCTCTACAGTGAATTAGTATTACCTTCGAGCAAAAGCCACTCAGAGCTTCATTCATAGCTGTGACAATCTACTCTCTGAGGTGTACGCTCCTTTATCTGCTGGGGCCTGTGTTTCTGTGTGTGTGTGTGTGTGTGTGTGTGTGTGTGTGTGCCAGCCAGCCAGCCTGCTATAATAAGCCTCGCTTTCTGTCTCTCTGCCTCCCTCCCTCCCTTCTTCCCTCCCTCCCGCCTTCCAGTTCCACTTTCTGAGCGATGCGGGTGGAGGAGGAAGTGACCTATATAGGCTGCATCTCTCCCTCTCTCTCCCTCTCTTCTAGTCTGCTCTGGCTTCCTGCATTTCAACGATGTGTGGTATATATATGTGTGTGTGTGTGTGTGTGTGAGAGAGAGAGAGAGAGAGAGAGAGAGAGAGAGAGAGAGAGAGAGAGAAAGAGAAAGAGAGGGAGCGGTGGAAAGCTCATATGAATAATTCAGTGGATGCCTCAACACGACCGCCTTCAATAAAACCATCCCCCTTAATGAGTCTTAATGACAGCCACGGCGTGGAGACAATCAAAGGCTGGTTGGTTAGTGTGTGCCTGAATGTGAGCGCTTGCTTGTGTGTTTGTGCGTGCATACGTTAGGGTGAGCGTATACCTGTGTGTGTGTGTGTGTGTGTGTGTGTGTGTGTGTGTGTGTGTGCGTGCGTGTGTGTGTGTGCGTGTGTGTGTGCGTGCGTGTGCGTGTGCAGGTACAGTGCCGACTGCTGCCTTTGCCCCGGGCTCTGTCAAGGTTGCCCAGGGTAATACTACCTGAGACTTTGAAACGAACATGAAAGCTGACTTCTCAGCAGGGGAGGTGAGAGGAGAAGCTTGCTGGGGTGGAGCAGCTGAGGAGAGAAGCAGCGGCAGCATCCTTCCCTCCCATCAGCTATTCAGACTTGTTTGTGGGCTTGAACTCCAAAATGACTTCATCCTCCTTGTAGTGTTTTACAGTATTTCTCTTTTTACCTTGACCACTTTATTATGCTGACTCTGAGAACCTTACTGTATATTTATTGTCTTTTAGCTTTTGATTTCCCGGCTGACATCATGCACGGGTTCATCCAGTCGTATTTGTATGAATGGAGAAAGTGTGACGACTGAGACTGGATCATTGAAATGGAAAAGTACAAATGTTTTTTTGGTTTTTTTTCTTTAAATTATATAAGACTTTCAAGATTACTAAAAACATAGCAAAGTGTAAGTGTTTCAGTCAGTTATGTTGACATTTAAGAAGTCTGTGCTATTCAAGCCAAGTGATAAAAGAGGAAAAAAAAAAAAAACTCATTGCCGCAAAGATCACTCATATCTGATTTGACGGTAGGTTGAAAACATATCTATTGTCTGTGATATTTTATAATCTAACACAAGGCCTCTTCCTTTCAAAAGTAGCTTTAAAGTCAAACATGCAGCATGAAATGAGAAGCTTCAGTTGTGGAGGAAAGACTCAGATCCTTATGTAAAAGTATTTGTATTTGTATTTGTTGTATTTGTATTGTTTTATCAATAAAGATACATCGGATTTCTTAAACTAATCACATCTTCGTATATTACCTGAATGTTTGCATTATTGATTAATACTCTGATCATTTCCTGTAAAATCAGCATGTTGTCTATAAAATCTCAGAACTAGAGTGAAAATTGCAAGTTGCCCTTTTCTTGCTGATTTCTTCAAATTGCTTGCTTTGCCTCAAACAAATCACCACATATGACAGACTGGACCGAGAAAAGGTTTACTTGAACAATGTCAAATAATATACAGTATATATACAATAAAGTCATAATTTTGCCTAACAATGAATATATTAATCAAGTAAAGAGTAAAAAAAATAGTGCAGTAGAAGTATAAAGTAGCATCAAATGGCAATGTTCAAGAAAAGGCACAAGGCTTTAAAAGACTTAAATACAGTAAATGAGTAAATGTTCATTCCACCAGTGCTTACTGGGTTACTTCACTGCTTTAACGTTGAAGGAAATGCCCTGTGAATTACTTACTAGTAATAAATGAAGTATATAAATTCGGTTGTTCTCTTTGTCACTGTGTCTCATCATACTACAAGTAATGACCTTTTTAACACCAGTCATTTCTTAAAATCCCCCCAAAAATGACATGGTAATAGCTGTTCTTATGACAACATTAACATTGTAATAATAATGTTAATGTTGTCATAAGTTCTGTTGGTAAGCATTTATTTTACCTGTTGTAACGCAAACAAGAATGGTTACAATAACTGTTTTTTTTTCTCTTGGAGCAAGACAATAAAAAGTTAAAGTTAAAAAAGTGTTGTATTTTCCATATTTATCCAGCAAACACATAAGGTGTCCTGTTATTTTTCAGTTTATCTTGGATACTGAAACAGCAAAGTGAAAATGTCTTTCAAGAACAGTGAGAAAACAACCCAATAAGGATCAGTTTACATTTTAGATTTTTTTTTCTGCTGGCCATCCCCTTTCCTTCATGATAAGTAGAGCAGCAGGGCTGATATGAAATCAACTTCAATCTCAAACTCATTTCCACCCAAAATATCACTTCCAGCCCTCTGACCCTGTGTTTTGTGTCTCTCAGTCCGTCTGCTGCAGACAGCGCTCTGCTGGCTGTTGTGTCTCACAAAGACACAGATGACCCTGTCAACACCAACCCAGCAGCAGATGTAGGGGCCACGGCTGGCACGCCGGTGTCACTGCCCAAACAGCTGTGCCACCAGAGGTGGGTAGTCTCCCTGGCAATGATGGATGACTCGGACAAGTTTTGCCACCTTAGCCAGCCCACACAACTTCTGGACTAGTACGTATAGAGTAATAACAAACAGCTGTTATAGCCCAAGTAGTTCACAGCAGATGGAGTCAAAAATGTTAATGTTGCTAAACATGTTTTTTTTAAGTTCTTAGAAACTGAAGTTTTAGTCTGAATTCAGCTTGTATTCACTTCCTCTACTCTAAGCCAAAGTCAGTTTAAAATAACTGTGAATTTTGACTTACCGGGTCACAAAGCACAGATGAGCGGTGGAGAGAGAGATGAGAGGAGGAAGAACAAAAGAGATTAAATTCAATTATTGAGACAGAAACTGAAGAGCTCAAGATCGAGATGATACTGTTGCCCAAAGTAAAACTAGAGAAGATGCTGGAGCAACAGCTTTGCCTCTAGTGTCACGTAACAGCCCTGTGCTAACACAGAGGAATGCTAACACAACTGAACACTACTTCAGCCGTTGCACAATTAATGGCAATAGATATAAATGTTTATAATCAAACAAATCTTCAAGTATGATCAACGATAATTATCATTGT
>JAPQRN010000016.1:3978751-3991791 GCA_037367275.1 Coranthus polyacanthus
ATCTGATTTAATGTGATACACGTTTTTCTTTTGTCTTTTGGGTTTTATTTTGTTTTCCTTCTCAGCTAAAACGCTTGATATGTTTCAGTGTTTTGTTGTTTTACTCATGTATAACATTTTATTATTGTAATTGAATCATTGTAATAAAGTGTTTGTCATGATCTGACTATAAAGGAGAGTTTAAAACAGCTTTCCCTTTCACTCAGGACCAAAACTCAACCTTTAATCTTGAACAAAATAATCATTTGACATTTATTGTGATAATTATGGATATGGACTGAAATTAGATTTTTTTTTCGCGATAACATTTTTGGCCATATCGCCTATGCTTCCCACCGTGTCTGTGCTAAAACTACATTGCTTGGCGGAAGAAAGATTATTCGTCATTACTACATTTTTGTTCCCGTTATTTTATATTTTGAAAACTTGCCAAGTAACATACAAGGCCATCGTTTACAGTGATTTTACGACGGCTAAGAGGCTACGTCATGCCTAGCAAAACTTCTTAACTTTTCTAAAATGACTGTGAGATGAAGTTGCACAGATGTGCAGAATGGGCTTGTCAACGCTGAAGGTCATTCAGCCTTATGTCCCAGGTTCACACACTGGTATAAGACAGAGAAGCGGTGTATTCATGCTTTTCAATGTGAGCTTTCAAACCTCAGATAGAGATCTTTATTCATGCCTTGTGATTGGAGTATATTCAAATTGGCAAAAAAGTATTTTTTTTTCTTTTTGTTTCCAGCTCTGTAAATATGTTAACCTCCCAAACTAGCGTGGGGATTTGGGGACCTTACAATTTAATGGAATGATTATTCAAATTTGGTTAAAGCTGGAAGTTAAAATTGGAAGTGAGGGAGGTTTGATCAAAATACTGTTCTCTGTGGGGATAAGGTGTGAAACGAAGTTTCTATGTGCAACAAGATGCAAATGGCCCAAAAATGGAGGTCAGATGTACTTTAGTGGAGCTGCGGTAGGAGGTGCAGTGTGTGCACATCTTTCATACGTCCAGTGATAGATGCCGCCACAAAGCACACGACTTGTTAATAAAACGCCTTCAACCGTTTGCCTTCTTCTCTGTGCAAATTGCATCATTGCACCCTCACCGCTGCAATTAGGCAATAGATCCAACCACTGCATCTCCCGCAGCCTTCTGGGTAAGAGGCATGAGAGAAGAGGGGAGGAAGGGAAATCTCTTCTCCTACATTCTTTATCTGCGGCTGAATATTTTGTACATGCAGCTTCTCAAAAGCCTGTTTCTCCTCTTGTGAAGCCCGTCTAAACCAGCTTGCTGCTAAGGAGATAAGGAGCACAGACTTATGCTTGCAGGTCCTCTTCAAGAACCGAGCCTGTGATCAGCACTTGGCCAACTGAAGTATTGCTGCAGTGTGCACACTTTGGTGGACAGGGCTTTGTGCTTTGGTGGCATTCATGGCAGCCAGCTGGTGTGTGCTGTGCGCTCGGGAAGGTCTGAGGCCTGTTCTCAAGCACCGGAGCTTAAACCATCAGATTGTCCACGTGTATCTGATATGTACCATGTGAATGGTTGACTATGGTTTGAAAACTTTCAAAAGTAGTGGCTACATGATGTTTCAGTTTTTTAACTAATACCTAATGAATACTTTTAATCAATTACCCTATTGAGGAAATTTTTTCAATGTTTTTTATTGAAGAAAACATCTTTTCAAAGGTATGTACTCTAGTACAACCTCGCTTTTTTGATAATCTTAAAGGTTCGGCATGTGATATTTAATGATATGTAGTGGTGAAGTTGCAGTTTGAAGCCAACTGAATAGCCCCTACCGTCACCTACAGAGGCTGCAAAAAGACATGGAAGTCCCTCATTACAGCCAGGGTTTGTTTTGTCTGTTGTTTTAGTTGAGGGGAATTTAACTCTGGTCCACACTCAAACATAGTAGGTGACATTAATGTACCTTAACGCTGGATGCCACTCGCTATGAATAGGAAAAAAGAAGAAGAGTAAGTCCGGAGTTACTGTAGAAGCACGGTGGACTCCGTGGAGGTGACACACTCCCTCTGTAGATATAAACGACTCATTCTAAGGTAACGAAAATGTAGCAATTCTCATTTTCCTGTGATTAAACACTAATAAAAATACAAGTATGAATATTATATTCCACTTCTGCAGTTCACCCTTCCTAAATCTCCCTAAAGGCCTTCACACACCGAATACGAATAAACAATACGAAAGTGCAAAAGCGCTCGCCAAAGAATATTTCGCATCAAAATTATTAACGCTGGTGGACTGTTTGCAACAGTTGTGACGTTTGTTCAATAGCAGATTAGAATATATTCACGCCAGGCCATTCAACAGAGATAGTAATGGATTCAACATCACCTGGAGCCTCATCTGCAGCCTGTGAGTCTCCATCTGTCTGATCCAACATCCTCTGTTCGTCTGGGTCTACGTCCAGTGTCCAGGTAAAAAGACACACACGGTGCAAACTGAATTTAATTCATATGACATTCACGTTACAGAAACTCCTCACTGTGCTGACAGTCTAGTTGTTTGGTGATGCTGCTCCACACGTTGGTCTTGACTTCGTTATCTTAATCATTTGTGTATTTCATACAAAACAGTGAGTATTTTTACATCCACACAGTTATTCCACTATTATTCAGAATATGATAATCTCCATTTGACAGGTGTCATGAAAACAGAATAGTCTGTTTGGATATTCTGAATTAGGCCTTTTTCTGAATGGAGCATTTTCCATTTAAGACATGTGGGATATGCTGATATTATTCTAGTTTTAGGAGAATTCTATGTATTTATTCTGAAAATGAATCCAATTTGTGTCTTTTACTGCAGGTTGTGATGCATGGACCCTGTTTATGCTCAGCTGGGGTAAAGACAAAGATTCTCTCTGGGAGAGATGGATGCTCCAAATAAAAATCCACATTTTTGGTCAGGAGAAGGAGAAACACACCTACTGGTAAACATTATGACAGTAGATATCAACAGGTTTATGGATATGAGCAAAGATGTCCCTTTCTATAAAGTGTTTGAAGGAACAGAAGAGCGAGACTGTGATCACACAGTGGAACCTCTGCCACCAGTGGAAAACTTTGAAAAAACACTATTTTTAATAAGCAAGGAATATAAACAGGAGTATTAGTGGAATATTCATTTTTTTAGGAATTCCAGGGCAAACGTAGTCAATGTGGCTAGAAATCAACGGGTCTGGGTCCATCACTGTTGTCACATGATGGTTGATGTCTTTATTTGCACTGCAAAAGGTCGGAAAAAATAAAAGACGGTGTTTTTTTGCTGTATAGTATTCGTATTCTATGTGAAAGTACTCATGACATAAACAACAGTTTGGAAAAATGAAAATGATGCGTATAATAGCATGAAAATAGTACCCCCAGTGTGTAAAGACCTTAAGTCTTACACTCCTTCAAATAGTAAGATATTACTAAAAAGATGTCCAACGGTAAATTATTAATCAAATGTATTCGGAAAAGGTAGAGAAAGGTGAACTGTACAGATGTTTTTAAACTTGCACCGTTAAGTCTGGTTGAATAAGTGTCCATTTTCTTTTCCGTCTTGACATGGTTGGTTTGGGCAGATGTGAACACAGCAAAGATGGACAAAAAAACCATACCGTTGGGAGAAAGTGGTCATGAGCAAACTGTGGAGCAGTTCACTTGTGGTGGGAATGTGATCCGACCTCAATAAAATGCTTTGCGGACAGGAATGTGTATGCACAAAATCAGTCAATTGGAGAATGAACTGAGGTGTGACTGGGGTTTGCAACAAAGTAAATGTATGTCTTGATATTTTGGCATATTTGGGCAGATAAGAGCTTCTTCCTGGGTTTACTCTCTCGCTCCCACCCCAGACTTATCTAACCAGTGAGAGGCGGGCATGTTACCATATGGTGATTTGTTTTTGTTCACCTTGATAGTTTTGCAGTGAAAAGGTACTGGACCAAGTTGCACCGGTTTATCCACTGATTAGGAATATCGTTCCATCAGTTGTCCACTTCCACAAAGTCTACTTGACATTGACGTTCACACTTACCCTTTTCCTGTGTATAGCAAAAGTATACTACACTATACCAACTGAATAATGTCTAAACTCAAGCAGCGATACAGGAACCTTTTGCTTATAAAATACAATTGACGACCCGAAAACACGACACCTTATGTACGTCAGGTCATGTTTTATTGTGTTTACAGTACGTGAGTGTATTGAGCTGTGTGGTGTGTTGTCATATGATTCTCTCCCATGCTGCTATTTTGGCCAGGTCTCTCTTGTAACGGAGAGTTGGGAATCATATACCGTATGCTACGTGCTATTTTCTATAGCACTATGTGAAAATTAATGCAGTGTACTACATAATCACATGACCACCAGGCTTGTCACCATTGATCCAGTTATCTGACAGCTGTTGGTAAATGTTTGCAATAGCTTTCATAATGTATTTACATAGAAATCTCAGTGCAGTCATTGTTAGCACAGTCTTATTTGTGACTAGCCTTAGCTTGCTTATTAGCTTGTTCCTATGTTTCAAACTGCAAGAGTATGCAATTTTTTGCTGCAAATAATCATTTGTATTAAAATATGTATTATCAAAATCATACTACAGCGGTTTTACGTTCTTACACTTGTAGTCACTCGTCCCTTGCAGCACACAGCCATTTTTGCCTAAATTTCCTGAGCTATTTATCCATATTTAACGTATGTGAATAGTGAACTCTCGCCCAAACTCCAGCAGAGCAGGTGGCAATAATGCACTTGTTGTGGTAATTGTGTCCCGCCATTAGACGAAAGAAGAAGAATATGATCATAATGTATTGCAGTGTATCAGGAAGATGATTCGAAATCTTACATACGTGATTACTCTTCCTGTACAGCTTCAAACCTATCCGACGTCTTTCATCATTAATTGTTCACCCCTCTCATGACAGTGGTGCTTGACTGTGAGCGGAGACTTTTATTCTGGCAGCCATATTGTTGCTCATAATTTCAGTCATCAACACTGTCACAAAGTTGTAACCTGACCGCGAACGTGAAATGATTTAGTGCGGAACTTGTATATAGAAAAAGCTATTGATCTACAGCACTCTCCGAAGCCCTCCTTAAAAATTCACAGGGCCAATAAACGCATATAAAACTCACCTTGCAAACCTTTTGTTAACAACACGCGAATGGCTAATGGCTAATGATTTAGTGAATCTAGTTGTTATTTACGACTCTGAGCTTTGCTTATTAAAAGCCAGACTTGGAAGTGAAAGGTGGTCATAAATTAGCTGCAGAGATGCAAGCGTTGGTGCTGAAGTGTGTGCTGAGCTGTAAACAGCATCTAAATTTATCTTTTTGTCAATGAGTGTGTTCCATACCTGGCAACCTGGGCTCTCGCGTGCCTTTAGTGCGACTGTAGACCATGTTAAGTCTTTCAGAGGGCTGCGTCTGAGGTATTGGCAATCTCATCTTTGTTAACCTCAACTGGAAATAAGTTTCTTCTTCCACTGTGAGGGAATAAATAGAATATAAGAATTCACCACAGCGCATTGCTCTTCCTATTGCACGAGATGATATCTTCTTCTATACACTGTATTCCCATGCTGTAAAATTCCATTAGGCTGCTAAAATGACTTGTCCTCCTGCTGCAAAAGGTGGCATCCATTTGCAGATTCTATCATCGACCGGGCACTAACCTCCGTTTCTCAAAACACACACTTCCACACACATGCACACACACGCACACACTCTTTTCTCTCACACTCATGCTCCGTCCAGCCAGGGCCATAATGATGTGCTATGTTCGGCTATTACAGGAGTTTCTTCAAATGACCACATGGCTGTAGAGAAGCAGTCTTAATGGTGCAAACACCCTGGTGTCCATTAAATACACAGGAACCAGCCACGGTCTGTATAACAGTAATGACCTATAGAAACTGCTGCAACTGTCTGTACTTGCTGTCTGTAATTGGAGTCCTGGCAAGCTTGCACACACAGTCATGGTCATGAACTCTTCTTACCAAACTCGCACACTCACCAGGACACACTGCAGGTCACCATTAACACTCATCATCCCTCCTTGTCCTTGTATGTACTCTCAACCACCTCACTGGACTAAAATGTTGATATTGTACATTTTTGTAAACCACATATGAATCATTTCATTGTTTTCTTTTAACCAAAAATAGATTTCATATCTAATTTTCTACATGTGTATATACCAATGTTATATTGTTTTAACCACTCGTGAACGTTTTCAGCCATTCCTCACGGAAATTAAGTTAGTATTTACTTATTACTTATATTCACGGTTAGGTTTATACATTGACAGCACCTGCTAAATATTAGGGAAAAATACCAGGGCTTGTTTGAAAGCATCAATAGGCAATTTTGTTTTGGTATCATTAGGTAAAAATTCCATAATTACTTGTCAGCATGTTGTAATTCAAGTGGTGTAAGAGGAAACAAGACTTCTGCGCCTCCCTTTGGATCTGTTTTCAAGCTTCAGAATACCTAAGCTGTGACGGACAATGACCAAACCGCAGGAGGCGGAAATCAAAAAGAAAGAATTTGAATATACAAATGTTCCATCTCTTCTCTGTCCAGATAAAAAGACTAAATATAAAGATAGATGACCTGACGTTGTTTCACGCCACTATGGAAAAGTGAAGCCAAATAATTACGGTTATGGGAGCTGCCATGTTGCTTCTGTGACGAGCAACGGAGTTGACCAGTAGAGACAGAATCTAAACAGTGATCGATAATTAAAAGTGTCAAGCACATATTTGACCCACGTCTCTGGAAACACTTGTAATTAGCCGAAATCTTCTCAGTTTCTCTAAGACCGCTTAAATTACAATATGTTGAAGGATAAAACTTGTCCAATTAGACCAAAAAAGTATTAGTATATTTATATTCAGTCTATGCTTAGGACAGAGAGGAGAGAGCTGTAGGAGGATGGTGCTTATTTTCAAATTCTAGCGTTGTTTTTTCCCCCTCACCTGATTTCTGCCTACTGAAGCTTTAATACAGAAAAACATGATAACAATTAATTAGATTGTTCGAAATAAACCATCTAAATCTAATCTCAATATATTACGTAATACTTAAATCAAATCATGATCTTTTCCTAACCCGAACTAAAGCTTTTTTTTTTTTTACATAAACCCAAAAGCTTACAGTAGTTGGGATGCATACTCCAGTCTCCGGTGCCAAAGTCCTGGATTGTGTAAATCCACCATCCACCCCAGTCACCTCCTGCCCACCGAGGAAAGACAAAAAAGTAGTTTTGTTGACTGGATACGTATTCGTGGTTTGCAGGAATGCACAACGGCAACGTTTTATTCTGGAGGCTGGCTTGGTGCTCTACCTTCCTTTGAATCTATATTGTGACAGTTCGTGCTCCTTTGAAGCACAATGAGACTCATTGCAGTCAAAACAATGCCAGTTGGAGGGGTTTAATTGTCCTAATCTCGTGATCTTCTCCATGTGCTGACCTCTGCAGTGACCTACATATTGTCAGTTTGTGACTCATTACAAGCGGAAACAATCAGAGGCCCCTCCTGACTTTGACAGTGTATTGGAGAGGGTAATTGTGTGCTGTATAAACAATGTTGCCTAAAGGGTATATGCAGTATTCTTGAGATAGCATCATCGCTGCGCAGCTTATGGGATCATATGCAGCACGTTAAATGGATTAACCTTTTTCCCTCTGTGACGACATATCACTCTGTATCACTGTGCCTTCTCTTTTGGCTTCTTCCTCTCTTTCCCCCACCCTTTCCCTTTCCTTCTCACAGTCTCTCCCTCTCTTATCTCCCCTTACCACCACATACCACACTACTTTCTCCGCTCTCCCTCTGTGGAAATCTTCACCCTTAAGCCTTAACATTTCATATCGGATTGATAGCAAAGTGACATGCACGGTGTTGCCTGTCTGTTTTTTCGACGCGCCGGCCTGTCGTCTACACAGGAGACCAGCAGGTTAACGTGGTCAGGGGCGCTGAACTCCTTCGACGTGGGTGCCATCTGCGCACCTTTGACAGACCGGGATCATACTGTAGACGTGCAGTGTTTACCTGAATATGAATGAAGCTTATTCTGAGGGAGTTTCACATCACATCGATGAGTCATGACTCATAATGAGGCTGATGGAGGAGAAAGCTAATTCTCACACACAAATACACACACACACACCAAAGCTGGTGTCGACCGAATACGCCGCCATGCATATTCACAAAGTCACACTCGGGCACAAACAGATGATCAGCTGCTTGGGTGTCTGTCGCAGTCACTGTAGGCCACTGCGGTAGGCTGGGCTGCGCTAGGGTAGGATTTTGGTTTTAATTGTTTCACGAGAGAGTGATAGACAGGCATGGGATAGAGTGGCCTCGACCCCCTTCGCACGAATCAGACCCCAACCCCCCTCCCCCGTTCCCTCCAGCACAGCACCGAGACTCGGAGTGAGACAGTCTATTACAGGGACTGGGGAGGGCCCTGAGGTACACATATGGGAGGAAGATAACACATAGTGGTGGCAGCGGAGGGCTGTACAAGCTGCCGGCAAGTGTACATGTGTGATGGGTGTTGATTTTTGTATGTGTGTGTGTGTGTGTGTGTGTGTGTGTGTGTGTGTGCTGGGAGGTGTTAATCCTGTGTTAATCAATGACTGCGTGTTGTTCCGAGGATACTGGCAGCGGTGCAGATTCATACGCACGCCTGTGTGTTTCTCTCTCGCTCTCTCTCTCTCCTGCTGTCTGAGCACCTCGCTCTCTCTCTCTCTGCCCACTCTTTGTCAGTGGAGAGAGGAACAATAAGAGGAGTGTGGGAGTAGCAAGGTGAGCCTCAGATATGGAATTAAGTATGTGTTATTACTACTGGGACAGAACTTGGAGACTGCAGGCCGCCAGCAGCCCGTGCTCACCATTCTGGCATGAGATGGGAGAAAAATATCATGTGTACACCGCTGCTCTCTTAAATATTTGTGTAAATACATTAGGAAGAAGTTAAGAAAGAGCTCTGAAGTTCTGCTTGTAAGCAAGAAAATAAAATACCTGTGTACACTTCACTATAAATAGATTTTTCTTTCCTTGATGGAGCTGAAATGCATAGTTGGATAAAATTCCCTTTGGGTGCAGGATATTGAATGACTTCCATTGATCTTTAGTCATTTAGAAGGTTTGATGGTTTCTCCCAGGTATATGGCTACTTTTTCAGCATAAGCGAGCAGATGCGGTATCATTACATAGCTCTCCACAACAGCGTCTTTCATTACAACATGACAGATTGAAAGAAAACTGGCTGGAGATCAGCACTTATGCAGACAAGACGTCAGATAAAAGGTTTGTTCCAAACAAAACACATCAGGCCATACACGACACGTGCTCCTCAATCGATTATCACATAATGAGCCTTAATCAACATTCTCTTAACATCCTCCAGCACTAATGCACCCAGCCCCACCCACCAACGCTCGCAGTTGATCAATTACAAAGCCATTACACCGAATGTATTGTACAGCTCCCAGCAGCTCCCAACATGCGATGCAGTCCACTTGCTGGTCTCGACGGTGGCCGCAGCAAATGAACTTAGCCAACAATCTGAGGATCAATCCCATCACTTAGCCAATTAGACAATAGGGAGACAGACGCCCATTACCGTAAGAACCAATCGATAGCCGGAGCCAGGGGCCGAGGCGGGCTGTCTGGTCCCGTGGAGCCGCCAGGGGTTTGTGTGCAGTTAATGGAGGGGAAAGGGGGCGGGGCCAGGAGGGCGTTTTGACAGACGGCTTGGACAGGATGCTATTGGCAAGGCTGGGAGGATGTTGACGCCGAGTGCCTGGATGTTGTAAACATGACAGAGAGAGTGGCGTAGGGTTGGACAGACAGACACCGAGATCAATGACAGAGAGTGTAGCCAAGTCACCAGTTGATTTTCCTCTCAGCACTTTGACAGTCCTCTTTTCACTGTTTGGACAGTTTAAGTGGCTGATACGGCGCGGATCATCAAGTGGGCCAAAATTCATTGTGTGGTGATTGACTCGATATTTCTGCGTTTCTCCCTGCTGAATATCATTTAGCGGCTTTTGTTTCTTAATTTCCACCATGAAACACATTATGACTTGTGTTTATTAGCAGTCCCATTAGTGTAAAACGTTGACATGCTGAAATAAAAGGCCCAAACTTTATTAATAAATACGCCACAGACAGACAGATAAAACATTCCCTTTTAATTACACACTGTACATTTAATATGTTTTCTTTCCAAATACTTTCTTGTCATGTTTTCGCTTTAGAAGTTGAGGCCCTTTGTCTGTGAATGACATGCTCATCAGTTAGATACTGGTGAAAACCATATTTGGCATACATCACCTTTTGTAAGATCTGAAACTATTAGGGCTATTACTAAGGCTGGCAGAATCTATTCTCTCTGGCCAGTTGAAAGTAGGGAAATAAAATCAGTCAGTGTGGGATGATTCTAATAGTGCTCTTTTTATATTACTCATAGTCTACCTACAGCAAAGTCATTTTGTCCTTCAGGTGTCATCTGTCAGTGTGGCTTTGGTCCATATCTGAAATATCAGCGTCTAAATGGTTCCCAGATTATGTATCCCAATGACTTCTGTTGTGTCATAGGTGCTGATTTTTGTGGGGTTCATGGGTGTGGACTATGGGAGTTAGCATGAATAGAGACTTTACAGACATCAAACTTTTAATGTCCATTCCAAGATATTCAGCTTCCCTGTGATCCGACAGCCCCAGGCCTTCTTTTGCTGTGGAGGTGTGTGTATTGTTGCTGCTGCAGCCTTTCCTCTGGGTGGAGTTGAGTAAGGAGTAAGATTGGCTGTAATCCAGAACACCTGTCTGGTGTCTCGCCAGGTTATTTAACTCTGCCCGCCCACGGACCAGTGTGCCCGTGCCTGTCTCCACGCCACGCGTTGTCTTTTTGTTTGCGTTATCTTTTGGGGCTTTGTCTTTGCTCGTACTCCACCTCATTTTGGAGTCAAATATTGTACTTTTTACTCCATTATATGTATTGCATTTAACCTTAGTTACTACTTTGCAGATTCATATTAGAATTATAACATATATATCAACTAATTCATCATGATGTATTATTATACCCAACAGTGCAATAATTAAAATGAGCTCTAGCTTTAGCAGCTGCAGCATTAAAGATTAACATATCAAAGGTCCAGAGTGTTAGATTTAGGGGGATTTAGGAGGATCTAATTGCAGAAATGGAATATAATATTCATAATTATGTTTCCATTACGACAATGAGAATTGGCCTGTTTTGTTTATCTCAGAATGTTGGAATATGTTGGAATCTGGACCAGGGTTAATATCCCCTTAACTAAAACATCCAGAATGGACAAAACAAATACTGACTGTATCGGGAAACTTCCACCTTTTTGTGGCCACCATAGGGGAGGGTGGGGTTGTATTCATTTGGTTGCAATCTGCAACTTCACTGCTAGACTAAATATCACACACTAAACCTTTATGTAATAGATCTGTGTACTTCCTCCACAGCTGAATATCTGTGTATCATCGTTAAGATGGCAGTGGGTTTACCTTCTCTGTTTCGGCCTGTGAGCTGGTCATAACACCTGTTCTTGGACTAAATTCATCAACAATGTAAAAATAAAATGATAAGCAGCAACAAGACACATTAGAACACAACGTCTTTAAACATTTTTAAAAGGTAAACTAATGTTAATATGACATTGTCAAGCACTGGAGCTGAACTTTACCTTTTCCTCTTCGTGCCGAGGTGCACATAAAGCCGTCAGAAGGGATTGCCACTGCTGTCTATGTGCTGTCCAGTGTTGCACTTGGCCCCAGGTCTTCCCTTGTCCTCCCTTTCTGCAGTGCGGTGCCATGTCTCTTTCGGGCGCCCTCTTTTCCACTTTCCTCTTTGGAGTCCATCTCATAGCAGCCCTTGGGATGGCATTGGGTTCCAGTCTGTTAACATGTCCAATCCACCTCCATCTCCTTTTAATTTCAACTGACAGGGTGGCTGTCTGGTAGAGTTCTCCGCTGGATATTGTCCTAAGCCAATATATTTGCCGTATTCTTCGGAGGCATCTTCTTTGGATTACCTCCAGCTTATGGCTAATGCCCCGTGGTACCTTCCAGGATTCTGCACCAACTCCAGAAACATTGCTCTGTAGTTGTGGTATCAATATAATTTTTTTGGGGGGGGCGTTATTATAGGGGTTGAACACAGGTTTCATGACTGTCAGCCATGTAAGTCTTCCACTAGATGTACATGAAAGAAATATTTTTAAAGGACCTGACATTTCAGCTGCTCGTCTTGTATAGTAAATGTATAGTTTAAAATAGCAAATGGTAAAATGATATTGCAGAATCACTACACACCTATTTAAAGCACAGGTAATAGGTTAGCTGAGGTTGTACTTCTTCCACAACAGCTTTACCAATTTTATTTTTCATACATGTTTCTGCCGGTTTTCAGAGGGTTGCCTCATGATAACGTTCTTATCAAAGTCTACTTGTCCAGAGTGTATTCACTCTCTGGTTCTCTTTGTGCCCTCTTCTGACAGAGACTAAAGTAATCCTTGTATGCTGTTGTGTGTGAGGCGTCTGGTCTTAGTAGGGTTTAATAATCTTAAGGTCTGTTCTCAGCTTCAGGCAGCAGATATTGTGCTGAGGAGCAGAGCTGCTTGTTGATGGAGAGTTACTCTACACACACACACAGCAATGTGAGGGTCTCTCTCTGTCTCTCTCTTTAGCCGCAGGGCAGGATGCCCTCAGGGCCGAGATATCCACTTGGGATTACTGTTGACATCTCCTCTCTCTCTGTCTGTTTCTCTGTTTGCACCTGTGTGACACCGATTCCTCCCACTTTTATCCTTCACGCTCCAAACTTGCAATCTACTCGGTGAGTGATTGCCAAAATACTTTGTGTGTGCGCGTGTGTGTGTGTGTGTGTGTGTGTGTGTGTGTGTGTGTGTGTGTGTGTGTGTGAACTATATTCAAGGTGTGTCTCTTTGCTGCCTAGATTATAATAATCGTGTTATTGC
>JAPQRN010000016.1:3995970-4026935 GCA_037367275.1 Coranthus polyacanthus
TGTGTCCATGTATGGTGGCGGTGCGTTCTGCATGTGTGGGTGAAACCTTACATGTTCATCCCCACTTATGTGAATCTTGCACAAGTATGCATGTTATTGTATGTGAGTCGCATCCTCGTGTGAGTGTGTGCAGAGCTATGGCAATGACTTAAGAGAGAATACATTAGTCTTTGTGTTTGCAGTACAGGGAACAGTGCGTTCTCAGAGCTGCCGTGTTCAACATGCAAATCAGTCTCAGCGTAGGCTCTGAATAGCATATCTATGAAATGTTAACTGCTGCGGTATGCTAACCTATGAATTGGAACATATTGAAGAAGAATGCTTAATGTGGATCTTAATTCAAGAAGGTATAGTAGAGTAGCAGAGTTCTGCGCTGGCAGGTGTATCTGTAAGAGCATGATGAAAGTCCAGATTAGCAGGCTGTGGAGATTGGGGTGCTTTTTATTACCTCTTACAAAGTAGAGATATCGTAGCAATAACGTATATAAAAATGATTGGATTAAACACTGAAAACACTGTCTCTAAATGGAATCAGTGATTTCACAGAATCATCATATATATGATGTACAGGTACAGCGGACCCCACACCCACAAGTGATCCTGAGAGCCCCACTTTCACTCTGTGGCCATGTGTGAAAATGTGTTAAATTACACATTTGTTCAGTGCTAAACCACAGTTTCAGTTAAAGGGATAGCGGGCATAATGCAATGATAATTACTTTATCTTGAGGCACTGTTTCATTTCTAAAGCAAATATAGTTTGAATATATAGATTCCTAAAGACATATAGAATACAAACACAATTTGTCTTTCAGTTATTGTTGCACTAACATACAGTGCAATACATTTTTCTTAAATTATTTTGTGTGGCAGTTCATTTGGATAGTCCTCATACAGAGAGTGTACAGAGTGTTTGCAACATTTCACCACCTCATGTTCAATATGTTTAATATGTAATTTACACAGAATTTTGAAAATAACACATTTTCAAAGATGTTCAAACTAAACTCTCCGTAGGTGGACAATTCAAATAAAGTGTTACCATGTTTTTATTACCAAGATATCAAATAACTTACGTAAAAGGTTGATTTCATTTTCTAACACGCAGAATTACAAATTAACCCTGCAGTTCATTACATTTTAGCATATTTCATCTCATTTGTGTTGATTCAACTTAACTTTTTTGGTTCATTCTTAAAATAACGTTTTTAGGACTATTAAAAGAACGTCTTAAATAGGCAGTTTGGAAGTGGTGTGTTTACATCTTATTCCACCGCCCCCAAGTGGCCAAAAAAAAATCAATCAACACTGCTTTAATCAAATTACCACAAATGAATTTGACACGGAAAACTCATCGGGTAGCAATCCATTATAGAAACAGTTTAATGGGCGCTGGTTTAAAATTTTGTGCAATAATGTGGTGTGCTGTGTGCACGAGGGGCACTTGGTGAGGCCATTGGTTAAATACACAAAGCATATGGGGGGGTGGGGTCAGCGGGGGATCACCGCTCAGTTTTCCCCAGGGCCCCGTAACGGGTTCATGAGGCCATGGGGACAGGAACGGTCATGTTGAATATTGGCATTTTTTTATCCATTGTCAACAGTGAATCAAGAGAATTGAGTGTGGCTCTCTACTGTATGCTAGTAATTCATACAGTTCACTGAATTACCACAGCGTGAAGCATAAGTGACTGTTTCAGATGTGCAGAAGTTTCCTCCATACTGATATGGAGGAAATTTCCTGCCAAAACTTACACACAGTTGTGAGATGTTTGCATAGTTTGCTTTGTGAGATGGTTGCCTAGTACTAGCTAATGTTAGAAGGCATTGTTTTTAGCTTTCTGGCTGCTTGTCACGACTTGTGATTGCATCCTGTTTAATATTGTCGAAGGAGAGCTGTGTGAATCTCGTGGCAGTGAGCTGCAAAAGATGATCTAATGATGTTTTAAAATAATCCCACAAAGTCTGAAAATATGAATGGTTACCGTAGAATGAGCTATTTCTATCTACAGAGTGCAAGGTTTCTCTCCTCAGAGTCCGTCATGTTGCATCGCCTTCCACAATAGCCCAGAACGAACTTCATCTTCTTCTTTTTTCTATTTTATGGTGGTGGCAACCAGTGTTAAGATTCATTACCATCACCTGCTATGTTTAAGTGTGGATCATTAACTAGAAAGCCCAGAACAGACCAATGAAACACTGGAGCTAACGGTGAAGGTGCAGGGTATTCAGATGACCGCAATCTGCAACTTCACTGCTAGATGCCACTTAACATTACCCACTGACACTTTAATGCTGATTTGTATTGCAAACCACACTGACTCATAGCGAACCGTAGGGTATTTTTAAAACTGGTTTTGTTTTGTTACGTTTCAACAGTAAATGAGCTCCATACACTGATGTAAAAACCAGCATGTTGCACGATTGTTTTATAATGCTCTCCTTGTCTTTATAAAGGGCGTTCCAGCAAGATGGATCATTAATAAATGCACTACTCAAGAGATGTACATCATACATGGACAACAGCTGCAACAGTACACCCTCATACCTTACCTATAGAGCAAACCAGGCAACCAGCAGATATTAGAATAAGCTCAGGGAGTGACGTGCTGATTCCAATTAGCAGTCTGTTGTTTCACACTGTGGGCGATGGAGCTTGTTATTCCTAGCATGGAGAGAGTCTGAGGAGCACTGCTCTGCGGCTCCCACCGTGCAATCAGCCTCTATGACTCTTTCGTACCCACCAAGCACTGATTGCCACATTCATCCGGCGCCATTCTCACTCTGTGAGGTGCTGCAGAGGTACATTTGTTAAAAACTGTCTCGGACACCTGTGGAACAAGGTACAAAATGGCCTGAGTCGAGGGCTGCTGTCATGCTGTCGCTGAGAGCTATAAGTAGCTGTAATGAACCTGGCAGAGAAAGGGTTAGACCCAGAAAAAGGAAATAATCACAATTTCTCTGTGCAATCATAATTTAGGGTATGAGTACTAATGCTGTATTATAGGCGGCAATTATATGCCTTGATTAAAAACTAGGGGATTACAATAGAGGATTCAATTGCGGGCTGATGACGCAGACTCTTTGTTTTGCTCTCTCTCTGCACCGTGCATCAAGGGATTGGCAGAAGAATCCAGGTGCTGCATCTAAAGGAGCTTGATTGTGTGCTTGTCAAATAATTGTGTTTGGGTGGGTCTGATTGTTCTTCAGAGGAATCATTTTGACTAAACTCAGCGCCACGACCGCGAAGGCATTATGAGACATTTTGATCTGTGGATTGGTATGTATGTGTGATATGTTAATATTTGTCAGTATGCTTTTCAGATGACTATCACAAACACATTAATCCACATCTGAGTGTTCGGAAAGATGACAAAAACAACAACCAATAGCGCTTTAATATTCGTGGATAGTACATCAACAAAAAGCACTGATAAAACTTTTAAAAGAGAAAGTGTAAGTGTTAACGTGTTGGCAAGCGTTAAATTAGTAATTTCACATTTCGCTTTTTTGCTTTCTTGCTTTCTTTTTTTTTTTTCTAAATCCTGCAAACAGGAAAGAAAAGGCAAAGGAGTGTAGTTTCTTCTCAAACCACTTGAATTACAATATACTCAGAGGATATTATGGAATTTTGACACAAAAAAAATAAAGCCTACTGGAGCTTTAACTTCAAAATTGGTTTCCATTTGTCAAAACCTCTAAAGCAAAAATACATAGCACTTTGCATCTCATTTAGTTAATCTATAGACAGAATCTATACAGAAATCTTTTTAGAGTTGTTTTTATTTTTTAATTTGTGGTATTTTTATCAGAGCAGATTTTAGCCCAGTACCTTGTACATCCTGTAAAACTGCACTTTTTCATATTTCTCTTTATGATCATATAAAATAAGATTACACATGGTAATTGGTACGACATGAAGGTGTGTGTAGGATTTTCACTCCTGGCATACTAAGCCAATCTAATCACGTCCTGACTCTTAATTCTTATTTAAAGCACAGTCTGACAATCAGGCTTGTCATCTCTCTCTCAGACAAAAAGCAAATAATGTATTTCCCAAAAATTGGAATTATGCCTTTTAATTAATGAAATCATTTGGTATCAGGCAGTTTGATGAGACCCATTGTCCGCCTGCCCCCGCTCCCCTGGCCTGAGGTTTGACTGTCATATCGCTGCTGGATAGAAATGACCTCTCAGGGAGTCGGGATGAAAGTGACAAGAGAAAACGATGGATGGATGGGTGGAATAAGGGATGGAAGGAAGGCAGCAGAGACGGATTGAGGAGTTGAAAGGACAGAGGGAAATGGGAAGGGAGGGATAAAATAATGGATGGGGGAGTGCGGAAGTGCTAAAGGCATGGAAGGAGGAATAAATGCAATGATGGATGGAGCAAGACAAGCGGATGGATGAGTGGCAGGAGAAATGGCGAAGGAGGAGGACGTGCTGATGGGATGGACAGGTGGTAGACGGGGTGAGTGAAGTATTTAAAGGAGGGTAGACCGAGATGCCTGGATGGTTCAGGGGTAATGGAACGATAGGCTGAGGGATTGGGATTTTACAGTGTGCTGACAGTGGAGACAGACAAATATGTAAAAGTGAGTGGTTTGGATAACACCGTATAGAAATTCAAAATATAATGCAAGTCTACTCTGTTTAGATGGTGAATGGAAGCAAAGAAAGGCCATAATTATTCATTTTTCAGGTTTTGTCCTCGATGACCACATATATATGTCGTGATAAAGGGTGTGTTCGTGCCAGTACTGTTTACAGGTTGAACTGGACTTTGGTTGGTTTCCTGCCTCTTGTACTAATGGTCTGGGCACAGCAGCCATACCGTTTTGGTACAGTCACAAATAGGCCTTTTCCACCACATTTTTTCTGGTTCTTGAACCATTTCCAGTCAGGATTCTTGGAACGTTGGTGCCATCAAGCAAACAAGCCCATCTAGCCCATCGAGAAGAACTACTGTAATCAAGGATGCATCAGTGGAGGGCACTGCACAGTGCAGTATGGTAACATATTACCATCCAGCTTTGCTTTTTGACAACTCATTTGTATGTGCCTCGGAAACCATGAAGTCCATAAAGTGCCTTCTAGCTTTTCCTTCAGCTCTGTAGATACTAAATCACCACCAAGCACTGAGTTTAATCAGCAGCTATTGCATATTTTGTCTCAGACTTCTACAATGTTTTTGTCCTCTCCATCCTCTCTCTAATCTGTAGAATATGACACGCTCACAACGGTTTGCACTTCAGTTCAAATGAAAACGCACCGAGTTTTCTTTGATTGGACCAGAGCAAAGAAAATATAGATTTGAAGACACAAAAAATATTCTCTTGCCCATCTGTGTTAATGTCTCATCTTCTCTCATACAAGGACCAAAGAGGATTTTTAGAATCTAACTTCCTGTTAAACTATTCCCTCTTTCTTACTTCTTTTAGTCAAGCTCTGATCCGATGATGTAATTGGCAACTAGAGCCTTGATATTATTTTGATGCTTCAGGTTTCCTATCACTACTGATACTGCTATCGATGGCCTGCTGATTTCAGGACTTGAAACTCCATGATGGAGTTCATATTACATGTGTAGTATTTTGGTGGATGGCAAATATAGTGGTATAGGTAGCATACTGCATATAACAATTAAGGGCTGGAGATTATTCGGATGATTATATTTCACAAATGTGTACCTCATGCACAATCAACAACAAGGTTGTGCACTTAAAGCTGCAGGAGGTGAAATCAGGGGAAAAATGGCAGAACTTGAACTTGACCTTCCTCTTGCAGCTCTCTCGTCTTTGCCCAAATCAAAAGATTACATATCATAACAGCAATCAGCCAATCACATGTTTAACCACCTACCTCTCTGAAAACACCTGTGATTAGCCATCTACAATGAAAATGTACCCTGTAATTTTCTGTCTGTCACTGGGAAGATTTTCTACTGCCTGAAAACAGAGTCAATAAAAGGTGCAGAGGTACCGTTTCTTCACAAGCCACTTAAATTACAATATGCTGAAAGACAATTAGATAAAATGTTTCCAATGATGTGGAGGAAAAAAAAATCACACACTGAAGTTTTGAGCGCATTTAGTGAATCTGATTTGGAACGCTTTCGCAAGTGAGCTTCAAACACAAGAGGGAAAAACACAAACAAATTGAAGATTTTTTTACATGATGGTTGATCTTACCTGAGGTGCAGATCCTCTGTGTGTTGTGAATCAGCATGGAGGAAGAGAGTAGATGAGAACAAAAACAAAGGGAAGTCCGAAGACAGAGGGACAGAGAGCGAGAGTGAGGTCTAGATGAAGAGAATGACCAGAGGCTTAATGCAACCTGAATGCTATGGGACATTACTGATGCACGCGGGTTGCTCCAAATCGCTCCCCTCGGGACCACGGGAGCACTGCACCCCTGGAAGACCCCATGGCTCATTGAAAGGGGTCAGAGGCGAGGCGCTCTGCTCCATTAGCAGCCTACTCATGATGGATGAATGAAGAGAGGGAGGGATGGAGAGAGGAAACGGTGCCCTGCAGAGCGCATGGGGAACAGGGTGCCACTAGGGACCTCCTCTTGGAAGCGTGAATGGTGGTAATGGGTGGTAATGGGAACAGACACAGGTGGAGTCAAAGGTGAACACACTGTTTTAGGTCAGCATTCCCTGATGCTGTGCGCCTTTGAGTGGATATAGAAGGCTTTGCGCTATAGCAAATGGGATTTAACTCTAGACTTTCTAAAAAATATTTTTTTTAAAGTTTAGAAGAAATACAGTATGATCAAAATTATTCATTTAAAGTTAAACATGGTCTAGGCCTGTGTAAGTATCTGTGTTTTTTTTTTAGACACATTAATAGATATAGCAGATATGACTCCAAGTTTGACACACAAAGCAATTAATAGATAAATGATTATATTTGATGTTATGTATGATATTATTCACAATATCTTGCTCATTAAATACTGGTTGAACTTCAACAAGGTCAATAATTTCGTTTTTCTCTTCTTATAATAGCTCGTTTTGGTGCTTTTATGCAACAACATTGAGACTGAAATATATGAGAATATTTCTATTGTGTAAGTGAAGAAGAAAAAGAAGAAGGTGAAAATATTTACATATAACTAATATCCATTACCAATTACACATACAGTATAGTGAAAGAGAAGGAGTGTATTCATTGCTAAGTCAATTATAGTCCATCGTATCAACTGATTTGAATGAGAAAACAGGATAAATAGTAGCTAGTTCTAGTCCTAGTTTGCATAACCATCAAACATGGCAAGAGCACAAAGTAATGCAATGACACAGTGCTATGAAGGAAGGCTTGGCTCTCAGCCCAGATTTTGGCTATATCCAATTTACTGTTTCTCAACCAGGTCTTGGGGCCCCTCCAGTATTCTTAAAATATAAATTTTAATGTTTTTTTCTGGTCCAAGATGTGTGATACAGCAGTATGAGTAATCAGATAAATGGGAGCCATCTCAGAGGAGAGCAGACAACATGGCTGACTGGATCAAAGTCCCATCGTCTGTGTACCATGACGCTTATCTCTGCTAGCCTCGCCACCAGATAGCATTGCTAATTTGTTGAGCCACTGGTGAAGTCACAAGGTGACTCCTCACTCCCGTCGTTCGAGGGAAAACTACTTCAGAATCTGTCCGACTAGAAAATACCACTACAGTTAATCAGGAAATATAAAACTGCAGCGTGGAGGTGGGGTGAACACAGTGTAGCATTTCAGCCTGACAAGCTAGCATAACTAATAGTGATGCTACAGCACCGTCAAAAGTGTTTCCCTGGCTTTAAGGCCAAGAGGACGAAGAGAAGTGCGTGTGTGCAAGGGCTTGTAAGAGAGTTTAAGAGTGTGCATGTGTGTTATGTGTGGCTCCGAAAGAGGGAGGGATGGAGAGAGAGAAGGAGAAAGAGAAAGAGAGAACCTGTGTGGGAGGAGGCAGCTATGCTAGCTCCTAGGAGAGGCTGGGAGGGCGAAGGGTCATTATTGACTGAATGAATTTTTAAAGAGGGCCCTCGTCGGGGGGTGGGAGGGGCAGTGTGTCTGAGTTTGTGTGTGTGAGACTATGTGTGTAGAGTCATACTGAATACTATTCCACAACATAGCACTCCTCTGCACTCCTTCTTTCCTCTTTTTCTATTGTGCCAGTGTACGTAAATGCCCACCATAAACCACCTCAAGCCCCATGACCGATTTAGACCCTTCTGCTCCTCCATATAGGCTCTATAGTTTCCAGGCACACCAGTAAAGCCTTATTGATTGCCCTTTCACACCCTTTAACAATCAATGGCAGACCTGGTTTCAGGAGGAGAGCCTCTGGGAGGAAGGAGGGAGAGTCGAAGGGAGCGAGAGAAGGAGACAAGGAGCACGGTTGGAGAGGAAAACAACAACAACAGCGAGTCCTTGGTTTGTTCCTTGGGAGGTGGTAAAAGGACTAAGAGGGGAAGAGGGGGTGGGGTGGGGGTTACTTAAGGCTACAACCTCCAGCTCTGTGGATGTTCAGAGCAAGGCCGGCCATGCTACAAGAAGCACCCAGAGGCAGTGCATGTTTTGCGGGGGAGAAAGGGAGAGATGGAGGAGTGGTGGCGGCGGCGGCGGCGGCGGTGGTGGTGGAGGGGTTGGCGTTGGATGTTGTGGTGGGTTTGGAAATGCTCTGTATGCTCACTGACCCTGGCAGATAGCAGACGAAGGGAGGAGGGGGGTATTCAATCATACTAATGAGGGAAGGAGGGAGGGAGGAAGAGAGGAAGAGAGGGATGAAAGGAAAAGGCAGCAAAGCAGAAAAAAAAAAAAAACGGTGGTGGGGAGAGATGCTTTGGCAGTGCCAGGCAAACACCCTGCTTCTCCAGCCCGCCGCCCCCCCCCCCTACCCTCACAGCATCTATACACATACACACACTCGCTATCTATCTCTGCACACACACACAGGCTCCCAAGTGCAGCCACACTCATTAGTGCCAGAGAGACCCGCTGTTGGATAGAGCTGAAACACCAGCTCAAAACACCCCTCACTCTCTCTCTTGCTTTCTTTCATTCTCTCCCAGTGTCCCTCGCCCCCTTGCTCGCCTCAGTCTCCCCCTCTCTTCTGTCTTTATGTTCCCTCCGTCGCTGTCTTCCTTCCATCCTTCTCAGCCAATTTGGCCCTCAGTTGTTTTCCCCTTTCCTCTCTTTATTCCTTTCGCGTTTTCTCCCCTAGCTTCTCCTTTATCATCTGTCCACTTGATTCTATACACAATACTCAGCTGTCATCCATCCTTTATCATTTCTTCAGTTTTTTTTCCTTGCAATGCCTTTCCTTCTCTTCTTACCTCCCTCCCTCCCTCCCTCTCTCCCTTCTCTCCTTCCTCAACCATCCATTTGATTCCCCGCACAATCCTCCCCTCCTATCCTCGCTTGTCTCTGCTCCCGTGGTGGAGGGGTGATTTGGAGGATTAGGCCGGTGGCAGGGTTGTTGCTGTGTCAGTCTAACAGGCAGGGATCTGGACCAGAGCTCAGTCCAAATCCCTTCCTCCACGCCTGCCTGCCTGGCCACCGAATTAGCGGCTTCGACTCTTTTCCATCTTTCATCTCGCTCATCCTTTTCTCTTTCTATGCCTGTCGTCCCCTCCTCCTGTATGTTCCCTGTCGACGTGTTTTCTCTCACTGGCACCTTCTGGTGTCCCCGCATTTTCCGATGCCACTTTTGTGAATCAATTTTTTATTATTTATGGCTCTTTTCTATCCTGCATACACAGAGAAAAAGGTACAACAAGCTTGCTGAGGGTATTACATTTTGATACCTCAACCAAGAAACATGATCACATCACCCCACAGTGTAAGGTTTTTGTACACCACCTGCCAGATTTTACTTATTTTAAGGCACAGGTCTTGTCCTTTACTGCGCTGTTGACCTTTTAACCCTAAAGAAGCATGAAACACGTCGTGGAAAAGTTTTTTTTAGTCCGTCTGATTCCAGTAGGCAGTCTTTGGAGTGAGATAATGGCAATCTGTTAAGTTAAATTCAAGTTCTGCTTCTCCAACCCTTCCCTTAAATTGGCGATAGTCCTTTTTGTATGCCAAGAAAACACCTTTTTTTAAAAAAATCCTTAGCTGGCTTAAAAATGTCACTCTTCGTCATAACCCAATCCTTCTTAAACTATCAGGGGGTAAATGCTCTTTTTTAATTGCGGCTCTAGGCAAGTATACAGTCAATCCTCTTGGATAAGTGAGTTCCTTCTTTAGCAGCCTTAGGGGGGCTAAGAAGCAGGTTAGCTTTGCTTTGGTGAGGGTTTTCAAGGTGCAATAGGTCACAAAATAGGGATGTTTAGCAGGCATCCTTTTGGCTATTTTTTTCAATACAAAAATAATTTAGAATTAAAAGATAGTGTCACGAGTAAAATACATTGAGACCACCAGGGAAAAACCCCTTTGTTACATTAAGGGATGAATCTAGTTTATTAATTTGTAACAGGTCTGTTTTTTCTATTGATTGCAGTAAAAGTGTAAAGATGAACACATTAATGCATCAATAATTATAATCTACGGTATAGTAATATAGATGATTCTTGGTACTTTAAAAGTGTAAAATGTAACTGTAGAAGTGTACATGTATCAGTCGCTTTTTTTATATTCCAATATGTGAATGCAGTACCTTTCCCAACTGTCTTAGTTGCCTATGTGCATGATAACACTGATTTATATGTAGAGGATGGGCTGGGTTTTCCACAAAAATCCTCATGTTGGCATGCGTATTCTTCAGTGTCTCTCTTCTGCTCCTCTACAGTAGCAGTAGTGTACAACACTAGCTACTGTTTGCTTAGAGTCGGATAACGTAAGTACGGTTTTGAATCAGTAGTGTAGAGTAGTGCTATTTTTACTTAAATAAAAGATCCAAGTACTTGCTTCACCACTATTTGGTACGTGGGCTGGATTATCCAATGGGCACAGGCCAAGGGGTCCATGCGCACTCGGGGGGAGGCCCTGGGGACAAGATTTTTTTTCTTAAATTTGAAGTGATCATAAGTCATTTTTACCTAAACAGAATAAATATTGGCATAATACAGTCCCTGTTATATTTTAAACTGCTGCCCCCCAACTATACTAAACAATATTCTCATTACAACAGGTCCTCGGGTACCTCAGTGATCATTTTCAAGTTGTGTTACTGCAGTATTTTCAACAATTAAACACTAAAATCAAACCTAATGTGCATATATTTTGCCCATCAATGCATTTTTATCTACCAGTCCTCTTGACCGATGAGGCAAATGGAATACTCGAACACTCATAATAGGCTAATTAGACCTAAAAAATTGTATACATTTTCCTTTTACATATACAATTGACGTGACCACCACACCAAGTTGGCCAGGGGGCCCATCAAACATTTGTGCCCAGGGGACATGATGATTCAGGCCTGTTTGGTACTCAAAGTTTTGCCTACAAAAAGAAAAGTTAAAGGGAATGATCCTTTAATACATTTTGCAGGTAGATTTTGAGTTCACTTTTATTTTAATTAGTCTCTTGGACAGTCTTTAAAACTTTAAGCTGCACCGGAAGAAAAGGGACAGTAGAAGAATAAATAGGTAGCGCATACTGTTTGTATTAGGGGTCTTACTGCTGCTGGATGATTGAGCAGAATGTCTGTAACTGTGGCCCAGCAGTGGAGGTAGTTACACTCATTTCATGGTGCTCTGTTTCTGTCTCTGTACCAGCCTGACTGGGCCGGGCTCTGGGGAGGGGAGCAGGTTACACCGACGCTGTCTGAAGGACAATGTGGATGCGAGCGTGAGAGAGAGCGAGGGAGTAAAAGAGACAGGGAGATAATACCAAGGTAAACAAGTATTGTATAAAGTGCTTTTCTTTTTGTGCATGTGTGACACCCTTCCTTGACGCTACATGTGTACACTGCTAATATACTACCTAGAAATGCACAGACACAGACTAATAGCTTCACATGGAGAATGACAATGGAGTAGAGTCCATTCCTATGGAGCCCCTGGCACAGCAGAATGACGGGCTGTATAGCAAGCTCATGAATAGAAGCATGATCAAGGCCAATAGCTCATCAAAAAGAAACTAGATCTTGAGAAGAATGTTACACAGGTGTGAGTGGGCAAAATTATATTTCAGTGTTTTTTGTGTTATAGTGAAAGAAGATAGAAGAAGAATGTGATGGCAGACGACAAACTGTCACATTTTATTGTTTCAATAATCTTTTCATGATATCGTTAAACAGTTGAATATCAGACCTTTAACACAAACCACAGTACATGTGTTCCTACTATTTGTACATCCTTCAATCTAAAAGTATATAAATATGTGTGTGTATATATATATTTCCCACATTTAATATTTAAGTTACCTTCAAATTGTGAAAAAAGTATATATAGCGCTGTCTTTATGAAACACTGTTGGTGTTGCTGCATCTGATTGGATGTGTCTCTTTTTTCCCAGAGATGGTAGTGTTCAACAAAAACACTTATCTGATGAGTGTCATTGGTGTGAGAAAACAATTTACCATCACATCTAACCAGTCAGTAGTTCTAAGTACTTGAAGTAAAATTCTAATATTCTTCTGAAGGATGACACAATCATGAGTTCAAGAAAACAAACCCATCCGTCTGTATGTATGGGTTTTGGGATGCATTGGTTTAAAGGTCTTGTGAACCAGTAACCATCCAGTCAAATAATGACTAAAAAGTCACCAAGAATATGAAAATCTTCCCTGCTCTGAATTGCTGGGGGTTTTGCAAAAAAAAAAGTACAAAGTGCTTCACAGAAAAAGTAAAACAAATAAGATACAACAGTGAAAATACAGGCAAAAGTAGACACAATAACAAACAAACAAACAATGAGCAACTCAAATAAAACCGGGATATGCTTTCCAATTAAAGCATATTTTTAGGAGAATTCAGCCTGATTTCCTCGGGCAGGTCTTTCCAGAGCTTCAGAGCCCTGATAGAAAAGCTCTGTCCTGTTTTGTTTTCAGCCTGGACACTGGAACAGACAGAAGACCGCTGTCTGAGGAGCGCAACCTATGTACAGGTTGATATGGGATTAGAAGGTCTTAAACATAGTCTGGAGCCAGGCCATGAAGCGCCTTAAACAAAGCCTTTCAAACGAGGAGCCTGTGTAAAGATGCTAAAACAAAGGCAGTGAAGGCGGTGAAACCACACCCAATCACTTCTCTCAAGTGTGAAATACCAAACCGACCTGAAAAAAAGATGCTCTGTCTAGTAGCTTTACTGGACTTGTAACAGCCATACATGTTTGAGCCATCAGAGCCACAATGTAATCCACAGCCAGAGGACACCGACCTACCTGAGAATCAACCCAGTTCCTCTCAGTCCACAGCCGTATGGTCATTTATTTCTACCATTTATGCAAGAAAGATATACTATGTATATATGTATTCTACATGTGTTCAAGTGTTAGGGTAGGGGTCATGCGCCTCAGTCTGCCATCGAGCATGATCTCTGCCTCGCCCGAGAAATCCACAAAAATGATGAAACAGTCAGTCTGTAAGGTTTTCGGAAACAAATCTCAGAATTTCCTTTGCATGTACTTTAACCCTAATAGAGTTAACAGTGGAAATATATAAACGGAATACATATAAAATTTCAGCATACCTGATTTTTTTTTTTTTTTGTTTGTTTTTTTTTTTGCAAAGGACCCAAAAATGACAAGAGTTGAAGAATCACCCATATGTGTCACAGGTCTGTGCACGTCAAGCTCAACAGGAGTTTGTTAAAGGGCATGGGGAATGTGAGCCTGGCATTTACTCACACGACCAGCAGCCTTGTTGGATATACAGGAAGAGTCAGAAGATCAGAGAGAAACGCAGCACGTAACAGCGTCAAACAGACTTGAAAGATGATGTTGACTTTTCTCACGCCACACATGCCAGTGCACTGAGGGTAGACACACATACACACTCACTGCATACACATCCAGACATGTTGTGCATACATACTGGTTGCGGGAGCAGGTACGCACACATGCACAGATGCCCACAGGCACAGACTCAGTTGCAAAACATACAAAGCACACAGCCGCCCGTCCGCATACAGATATGTACATGATAGGAAAGAGAGCTGCTAAAAGGGGACAGGCTCACGTACACACTCACATAATCCTTTCACCTATGTGCCAACTGTTGTTTGATCAGTGCTGTTATAATGCTCGCAGGCGACGGAATGTGCTCTCTGCGCATTTGTGCTCCAGCGGAAAGCCCAAAGAAGAACACAGGAACGTCTCAAAGCCCACAGGCTGGAGGAAAGCGAGTGCTGACAATGACAGAAAAACACCCAGATGGCAGCTTCGGTCTACCATGGGATCACATGTACAGAATTAGATCTGGAAGATGCTGGAAGTAACAAGAAATGATGTCACCATTGCTCGTATCAAGACGTGTGTTATGTGTTTGTTGGTATCATTTTGTGAATAAGTATTTGCACACAGGCGTGTACATATACATAGCTCACAGTCTAAATCCCATCATTGCTTAGCCTCTAGTTTTGAAGGAAATTTATTTTCATGTTATCTGAAATGTTCATCAACATAGACAGAGATATCATGACTTTTTTTGCATGTTTGGTTGCTATGGCAGATGGCTCTTACTACTACAAAACCCATAATCCTCAGCCCCTAGTGCCCTAAGGAGGGGACTCAACATGCTTGCAGTGGAAGCCTGTGCACCTGTGGCTCAGTGCTCACAGTTCATATCTGACAATGTGCACATACTCACACTTTTGCTCTTGGCAGGAGTTGTCATTGCTCTCCAACACCGCACCAGGAGATGTTCACAGTCCACAGTAAAAACACAGGAGGGACAATCTCAGCTTTAGAAAAACAGGAGAGCTTCACTGTTAGTGGAGTTGGGAAGAAGCATTCAGATACTTTACTAAGTAAAAGTACTGATACCACACTATGAAAATACTCATTTATTACAAGTTAAAGTTCTGCATTCAAACCTTATTTAAGTAAAAGTATGTAAGAATTAGAAGGAAAGTAAAACAGTCATTGTGCAGCGTAATGGTAAGTGTTTTTGTATTAATATTGTGTAAGTTGCTGTAAATGTTTAAGGTTGAGCTCATTTGAACTACTTTACTACAGTAGTCCATCATATCCTACAAGATCATCATATGTTTGCAGCTTCGCTCTCCTGTGAGAACCACGTATCTCTGTGTTCTCTGCTTTGTTTTCAGCTTTATGAGGATATGTATTTCCCAGCTATTCCAAGGGGGGTTTTGAAAGAGTTCATTTCCCTTAAAAAGGAGGAGAATTTTCGCAAACCCACACGGGAACACTACACTACAGTTTATCTCAAAAATTCAAAATAGACACATCTACAGATACAAGGTTTTCGCTGGACAGAAAGGGTATGAAACAATGTAATCTGAAAAGTACCTAAAGCTGTCAGATACATGGAGTAACACACAATATTTGCCTCTGAGATGTGGCTGGGCAGAAATATAAAGTTGCATAAAATGGAAATAGTTAAGTAAAAGTACCTAAGTAACTTTGATTTGTGCAGAGCATTGTTTTCAAATTGAACAATACAAAAGTTACCTGTCAATCAAACAGACTGATTAAAACAGTGAACATAATACAGTCCAATTTCCCTGCGTGGAGGAATTCTGTTTTTGACTCTACAAGGGGCATAATTACAGACAAATACTGTAGCATTGATTTGTTCACATCAACACAATGTACAATTATTGTCACAGAAATACAAATAAAATGTTTATGAAATGGTGAGATGTGTCAGAAAAGCGAGAAATAAAATGCACAAAAAATGAATACAATAGAGGGCTTTTATTTGAAGATATTAATACTTTTTAGAATTTACAGGTGGCGAGCTTCAATTTTGAGGCATTTTGTCAATGCACCAGTAGGAAGGGCTTTTGGGTTGAAATAAACGGAGCAGGCCTCATGTTGTTTTCACATAAAATGAATTGACGTTGCCATTTTGACCATGTGTGGTTTCCCAACCAGGGCCTCCCCTTGATCTGTGGGCTAAGACTATCACTTATCTCTCCCCTCAGATCACAGACATGTAGAGAAATAATCCCTGGTGGAGTTCAAACCCTGACAAGCACACACTCCTACAGATGTAGACGCACCAGCAACACATGGACAGTTCCTCCTATGCTCTCACACAGCTGCATACATGCACAGATGAGACAGATACACGTAAATGTTTGCAGTCAGATAGACAGACAGTTGCTTGTGTCAGACACAGATGTTCATGTGTATGTCAGGCACATTGCGAACAGATGTGTGGTCTGCCCATGTGCTCCTTAAAGGCAAACAACACACCTATTAGTTCATGAGAAAACACAATGCACAGTCCCCTTTTTACACACAGACACACACACACAAACAAGATCGTACATAAATGCAGGCATGGGTATTTGGACAAATGTTTCTGGATGGATGAACATCAGCCAACGCACTTATAAAATGCAATGCCTTGTTTACATGTTGGTTCACACTGATGCTCTTCAAGTTCGTTATACACAAGGTTTCGGCTGATAACAGATCTGTGCTCACTGATGTTTAAAGCGCCCGGTCATTCAGCGTTCAAATCCTCCTCTACTGATGGCAAAGGTTAGGGACAAAGGACAAAGATGGTGAGCTTGAATTTGGAAGAGTAATGTTTCACTAAGGCATATTTAAAATCCCGGTTTATCCAAATTCCTTGTTATTTATAGAGGGAGGAGAAGATTATGCGCACCTACTTTTTAATAATGACACCCAGCCGACCTGTAAATACAATCAACCACCCGAACCCAACCCACCCACAAGCTGCCAACTTTAGCCTGTGTTTAGACCAAGTGACAACCTCTATGGCTGAAAAGTGAAGTTAACAAGCAAGTGTCCAAAATTGCAAAACTCCATAATGTTAAATGTTAATGTTAAAAATGAGAAAATGGCCAGCTTTACAGCAGACATAAACATGTTTACAGGGTGATAAAAAAATGGTCTCTATAGTTAATTTACCACTTCATGAAAACTGAATGGGGGGGAATTTTTATATAACTCACCTGATTAAATTGTATTAAGGCTTAAAGTTATGCATAAATAAGGGCGTGGCCGCTTTGAGTGACAGGTGAGTGCCTCTGCGTGGGAGCTTTGATTGACAGCTAGCTCAGCTGCTGAGTCAGACATCTGCGGCTCCTGTTTATTGAATAAAACATTTTTTTTCCCCCTGGCAGGCAGCTCTGCTATAGCTGTGGTTGAGAAGTTACACTAAGTTGAAGTTTAACTTAGCTATATTAGCTAATGTTAGCATTAACTTGGATACTATTGGATTATATTGTCTGTGAGCTAGCTTGATATTAGCCCAGCTAGTGCTAATTAGTGTCTTCATACAACTGTTATATGCTAACATTTTATTAAGTAGCTGAAATAACTTAGACATGAACATGACACTCTTAATCAAGGTACTGTTTGTTAGTGTTTGTAGTAAGTTAGCGTTAACCTGGCGAGTTTCACCCCTCACTCTTCACCAGCTAAACCCTCTTATCCAAATACTGTATGGGCACTTGTTTCCAAGGTGGTGACGTCCAAAATGCAAAGCTTGAAGCCTCAAAAACAGCAGTCCACAAACCAGTGGTTGACGTCACAGAGGCTTTATATCGACCCACAGTTTATGGTTTACACACATATCCGTCCACATATCGGTTGAATGCCGATTCCATAGCTATTTCAGCATTTTGAAGATAGACTGACAGAGACCAGCGTTTTCCCTTTTCCTCCTGCTCTGTTGCTCTGTCGGAGATAATCTTCATGTGAGGGACGGTCTGCATCTGAGTCCGCATCCACTGGCTCATAGAGTGCGCTGATATTTATTAGTGGTTGTGCCATGTCTGTAAACCTCTAACTGGATGTGGCCATAGCCACACGTTAGCCAAAGGTAAAAAGGTCACACTCACCCACATCAGCACGTTTAGTAATTTTAGTTTGCAGTCACTTAAAACTTTCATAAAACACATAGGACTAGGGATTCTTTGTATTGTTTTATATTATACTTATTGTGTCCGTTATCCTCCTCCGTTGTCTTTATTGGTTTGATCAGTATCTCATTTGTTGAAATCTTGTTTTGTTCAGGTGTATTTTTGATCAAAATTATGTTTTGCTGACCTCTTTTAAAGGGCCATATAACTCTATAATTTTAATTATCTTCTGTTGTATGGTTTGAAGATATATTTTTGAGAAATAAACCCAACTTTTTAAAACAGACAAACTCGTCCACAAGTTTATGTTGCAAGTAGCACCTTGTTTTTCATGAATGCTGACATCAAGGGCTGTTTTGATGGAGCTTGAGCGGGCTTGCTAGGCTATGGGACAGCGGGCTCTCAGCATGAATGTTTTATAGTTTGGTAATACCTACAGATTATTGACACTCAGGGCATAAGAGGACACAACACTCTCTGGTGTTTGTGTGTTTGAGAAAGAGAGTGACACAGAGTCGGGAAGAGAAGGTGGACTAGTAATCACAGCCTATTGCATGCAATGTTTCCGTTATTCATAACCTAGTCAGAACACCGCTTTGTCATAATCTGACCAGAACCAAACCTGTGACATTTTCCTGAACCCACCCAACTCAAGCCAACTTGCGCATCACCCACTACACAACCTATAGGGGGAGGTGAAATACCACAGATAACATTAAAATGTTAAGAGTTGTGATCAAGGAGGTTTAAAACGTACAATATAATGTCCTTTGCATCTTGTTCTGAGGCAACATAATGACAATACTTCCATCTGTTGAAAGTTTACCTCTCTCCCTCGTCCTCCATTCTTCATTTATATTTTTGGGCCAGAAGCTGACGTGATCTGCCCTAACATACCGTATATAAATGTCATTATAACAGAGCTTGTCTAGGACAAATAACAAACCATGTTCCAGCAACTTAGTAATGCAGGATTACTTGGATTAATAGCTGTAATATATTTGCTATTTTGGAAATTGTAATCCCTTACACTACTTTTTACTGGAGAAAGTAATAATATTACAGTAACGAGTTACTGCCCAACACTATTTACAGGACTTTCATCTTCAGTCATACAGTAGGTGAAAGTTCAGATACTAGAGTAGTAATAAATGAATGGTAACAGAAGAGTTCAGTTCAACGTGGTAAACAAAACCAGTAGAGTTTTTCAAAAATGCTATAGGTGCTGTAGGAGACGCTTTTTTTATTTATAATATGAAAACAACAGAAACCTTCACTGAGAGATTGAACCATCAAGCTCCCTTTTGATGCCTTTTTTTTTTGTGAATGACTTTTTGTGTTGTTGACAAAAAAAAAAAAAAAAAAGACAAAGTGCCCGCAACCAAAACGGCTTCAATTTTGCATCACACACACAATTCAAGCTGCCGCATGTCTGTTCTAAGCAGCATGTTTGATACTGGAGGAAGAACCTTGGACCTTCTGTAGCATTCTGTTTGATGAGCTGTGCTTCAAGTCCTGCAGCCTGCATGTAAGATCAAAACAGTGGACCACACAAGTGTGCCACGCTCTCATTTCTCCTCCTTACAGTGCTGGAGAGAACAGTACCAGTGAGCTGCTCAATCCACACATCAAACCAACAGCAGAAGACAAGAATATGGTTGCTGTACAAAGTTTGATGTGAAGATGAAATAATCCTTAGAACTTTTTTTGTTTTTTGTTTTTTTTTTTGCTTCTTTCTTTGTTTAACACTTTTTGTTTTGTTTTTTTCTTTGCCTTGGGTGGCTATTGACTGTTGCCTTTCTGTTTTACCTATCACAGTTTATTACAATTATAAAGCGAAGTGAAAGAACTTCAAAGGCAAAGAGCAGTCCTGTGATTAGCTGTTACATTTTGATTTGCTTATAATTAAGTACAGATATTAGTTTTATATTTGGTCCAAAACAATTAGTGGGATGTGTTCTGTTTGCAAGTGGTGATGTAAAATGAAACGTTTTGGTCCTCTGTGTGTGTGCGTGTGTTGGATGAGTGTGTGGTTTTCATTCGCACTGTTTCTCTCTCGTCTTTGTTCACACTGAACGTAACCCAAGATGTACCCCTGTTGTTCTGTCTTTTGGAACAGGCACACACGCGCTTGCACAAATGTGTGTTAAATGCACAGAAGATACAGAATTACACCCAAAAATATATGCAGTGTTTTTGTATGCAGAAATACAAATAATGAGAACCACAAACTCACACACACACACACACACACACACAGAGGAGGGCAGACCGCAGGCTGCAAAGCTCTGCCAAATGATGGGGTCCTAAGAGGCAGTGGCTGTGACCTTGGCTGCCCTTGTGTGTGCCTGACTCCAGCTGGGCGTCCATTAGAGGGCTCCACAACAGACGCTGGCCTCTGCTGAGAGCCAAGGGTTGGATGCAATACACACACACACTCGCACATGAATGCACACACAGACAGACGCAGACGGACACACAAACCACTGCAGACAAGCACAGTTAGGTATAGACAGCATGTGTGCTAAGCGTGTGTACGTGAGGGCATTTCATAAACGCTCCATTATAGCGTTCACGCTGTTGTTAAACAAACACACACATCACCACGTGTTTCTGCGTGTATTTATCAGTGCATGTATGATGGAGAGTGACAGCTAGCATGGGGCGAGGAGATGTGTGACCACTGATTTGGAACCTGAGCTCTTCTGTTTAAACAGAACAGGTGTTGGTATGTGATCTTCAAATGTGTCATTTGTTCTACATCGCTCTCATTAAAGGAATGAAAGCTTTACGTGAGCTGGCTTATACCTGTGATTATGAGAGATGACGTTGGAGCCAAAACGATCGTGATGCTGATGTTTGCTCAGTGATCTGTGTGTATCTAGTACTTAGATAAAAGGATATCAAGGGCAAAACACTTCATCTACTGTACACACCTGTGCCCATTGTTTTTTTTTTGTTTTTTTTTTTAGCTACGTCTTCACACAAGTAGGTCAGGGGATGCACATCACAAGCTGTTGATGCAAAAGAGAATTTTTATCACTGTGTCTTAATAACTTATTCTGCCTTCATGGCTCTTTCAGTAGGTGCTAAGCCACAGATTTACAGTAAGCGACTAGGTCAATCGTGACAGGAGAGGTGATTGTGCCGCTCAGAAACCATCAAGGTCTTCTTGAATTGCAAAGTTTTTAAAAAATCTTTTGTTCCTCACTCAGCTTCTTAATGGGACATTATTATCAGGTAATGTTAGAACTGTTCTGTTTTCTTTCTTTCTTTGTTTGTTCCTTATTGGACACATCTCAACTACTTTGCCTCGACTGTTGTCTACCTGGCATGTTGTTTTCAGGGCCAATACCATACAGATTGTAAGTAATCAAGGAGAACAATAGCGATACAAGAACAATATTTGGAACCGATGCCTTTAAAGGCCTTGTGGGGAGATTTGTGGGGATTTAGGAGGATCTGATTGCAGAAATGGCATATAATATTCATAATTATGTTTTCATTAGTGTATAACACAGGAATTGGTTGTGTTTTTCTTACTTTGGAATGAGTTGTTTATATCGAAGGAGCAAGTCCATCATGTTTCGCTGCCATCCACCATCAAGGTGCATTACTGTCACCTACTATGTGGACCAGAGTTAATAGTCCCTTATCTAAAAAGCCCAGAATGGACAAAACAAACACTGGCTCTAACAAAGGACCCACTGTAGGAGAGAGGTGGGTGGGGGGAATTCAGTTGGTTGGAATCTGCAACTTCACTGCTTGATGTCACTAAATATCATGCACTGAAGCTTTAAGCTGACTGTCAAATCAAATAAAGAAAGTACAATTCGATATATCAACAATACTCATTTTCCATTTTCACTTTGAACTGGAAGAGTACCAGTAAAGACATGAATATTCTTTTCTCATTTCAGTGTTGACAAGCTTTTACTCGTGACATGTAACCAATCAGATTGTGGCATGGGCGGGATGGTGAGTGGTGACGACAGACAGAGAGGCGGCTCCATCAGGCCAAAGTGCCGCATTTTTAAAATAATTTATTCAAACACATATCGGATGAAAAAATAAAACAAAACCATTTATTTATCGTAAAAATTTGCTATTGGATTTGCCGATAAGCCAGGCCACTAAACGGTCAGTCCTTAATCTGATGTGTTAAACTATACTAGCTGAATGAAGGAGAGAATTGGTTTTGAGAAGAAAAAAGATCAAGAATGAGACACGTGGCCAAAGACAGAGAAAAGAATCATGTCTGCAAACAGCTATTCCTTGAAAAATGGAAAATAGTTCATTGACAAACATATAAACTGAGAAAAAACTGTGAATCATCATAATTGAAAAGATGAAACCAGAAAACTTTTGACACCTTGAGGCCTCTTACCTTCAGACCATAACAATAGTGTTTTTTAGCTTCTGCAGCTGCCTGGCCTTTCCCTTCCTCCTGACAAAAGAAGAGGGAGGCTAATTTTACCCTGTCTGCTGTCTGCAGTGGAGCCACTGAGCCACAACAGTGGTATACTGCAGACACCACCTCGCAGCATGCCATCTCTCTCCCCCTCTCTCTCTGTAAGCCGGTCAACTCCAGCAACACAACCATCATTAAAGCGTTCTGGCTGATCACACGCTTTAATTGGACCGTAGCAGTGGCCCGGGCAAAATGGCGCCTTGTTAGCTCAGCTGCAGAGCAGAGCGAACGCACAAACAAACAAGCAAACAAATGAGGATATAAACAAACCCCATGGAAGCTCACTTGGAACGTGTAGAGTGGTAAGAAGCAAAGAGGAGGCTGACCTGCAAACACAGGAACTGACAAGGAGACAAGTAGTAATATAGTGTGGAGAGATCCGGGGCTCCGCTATCTGTTACATTTATTTTAGACTGATTTCTGAAGCAGTTTGTTTTTTCACCATGCAACAAGTAAGAAAACACCTAAAACATGACACCAACAAATCGGTGGACATTTCAAGGCAAATTAGAGTCAAATGAGTTATCACGCTTTCATCAACAGCACTGATTTCTCCACTGGGACTTATAATGCAAGCGATAATATCATGGTTTACCCACTGAAACTTATAGGATATGGGCTTATTCAGAGCATTTAAGTATCAAAATGGATGGGATATTTCAATATTTGCATCTATGGATTATATTAGCACAAAAGAATAAAAAAAAAAATTGACAATAGTTTGCTCTCCTCTTCATCTCCCCAGTGGTGTTTAATTTGAAAGGCAGGAGTGTGTGTGTGCATTGTAATATTTTCCATTTAGCGCAGAGGGACTTGGAGAATTCGGTGAGTCGTTTCACTTTCACGCTTTGCTGAAGCAAAAGCGAGGACCATCTGACAATAGTTGCTACGAGTCACCTTGGCGCTGCTTTTATCCTAAAACGGGGTGGATGATAATTCAAGGTTGTTAATGCCACACACAGTCACTGCTAAATCAAGAGCTTTAGGTACAATGCGCTCTAATCCACAGACAGCAGTGTGCGCCTGTTGCTTTACCGATTTCAAAGATAACAGTTATGATACTCACTCATTTCCTCTTGCCTCTGGCAGGAAATAGGCACCTTACTTAAATTCACTTTAGCAGGTGATGGATTGTTGTCACAGAGACATGGGGTAAAGTTGCGCTTGATTTATAATCTGACTTGTCTTGTCATCTTGCTGAGTTTCAGTTCTAAAAATGACATTTAAGATAAAATAAAAAAAAAAAAAACACCTCAAAATTCAGTCAATCATAACTAGCAAAAATGTATTCGAGAAGATGCATACCCTGCGCGCTGAAAAAGATTTGAAACAACTGCCTACCTCACCTGTGAGTACTGCCAAATGTACTTTATACATGGCATTTCCCTTTGATAAACTCTGTCATAATGACTTCATTCCATTCGAATTTTAATTTATAAGAACAGTGAAGGCTTCAATCAGTCGCATGATTTTTGTTCACTCTCTGAGAGACAGAGAGTGAAGGGGATATTAGCTCTGGTCAACACGGTATATAAAGATGGACACCGTGATAAACCTGCAAAAGTGAAGCCAACTCCCCCTGGTGGCTGCCTGCCGCATAGGTCATAAATGCAGCTCCCTCCGCGTTAAATGGACTTGCATTTTTAAAGTGCTTTTCTACCTTGATGGTACTCAAAGGGCTTTACAGTGTGTCACATTCACCCATTTGCATACACTGATGAAACAGTCACAGGGAGCATCTTGGGGATCAGGTTCTTGCTCAAGGACACTTCGACATGTGGACAGGGGCGAGGGATCAAACTGCCAACCTTCCAGTTTGTGGACAATTCGTTCTATCTCCTGAGCCACAGCCGCTCCTGTGTTATTCTATGGGACTTCAGGTACATTTCATCAGGTAGATTTGTGTTCAAATCATCATCTGTTGAATCAGTGTGTTTATGTTACTTGATGTATTTGATTGACAGCTGTAATGACCAGTCCCAGAGGCAACATGGCAGCTCCTGTGACCATGCGATTTTAGATTCATCAACAATGGGAGGAAAACGGCATTGTGGTGTCCATCTTTATATACAGTTTATGCTCTAATGCTGGAGGCCACCCACTATAAAATGGAAAAAAAACGTCTAATCGTAGCTATTGTAGAAATTTGACTGACCCCATGAAAGGCAACCTGCTCCCTCTGTAGATAGAAATGTCTCCTTCTAATCACATTTTCATGTGATTATACACGAATGAGAACATAATTATCAATATTATATTCTATTTCTGCAATTAGATCCTCCTAAATCCCCCTAAATCATACACACTGGACCCTTAAGGTTCTGGTCAGTAAAACACAAGTTTAAGCAGTGAAGTTCTGCTGTTTGATGGCCTGATCGCAGATGCAGATTGACAGCCATCTAAACAAAACCCGGGAACTGCATGAGCACAGCTTTCATAACTGAAACGTCTAGATAATTGTTCAGCTATTTAAAGATGTAGAACTGCAGAGGAAGTTTTGCCGCGTGGAAAGGACATGTTTATTTGTTTGTTTGATTCAGCTTTTACAGACTGCACTGTCCCCCCGGGTGTGCATTCATGAACAGCCCCACTGGTGATGTGAAGTTATGAAAAGCTCTACAGTGAAGTAAGTGATGAAATTCTGAACTTCATTGATTAACATGTCTATAACAACTAGGGAAATAAGGCCCAGGATGAAAATAACAGTAATCAGCCTTTAAGCACACTCTGTAGTTGAGCAGTGTGTTGTTTTGTTGGGAAAGGTTGCGCTCAGGGTTGTGCTGTAGTGCTCTCTATGTAGTGCACTAAACAGGACACCTTATTCAGGACATGTGAGAGAGGAGAGGAGAAGAGCGCTCCCTCCCTCCCTCTGACTCTCTGACCTTCTCAAAATGGGTAGAGCAAGAGAGAGCAAGCAGAGGGAGGAGTGCAGCACGGGAGAGGCCATTTATCTAGCTATTCCCCCCCTCCATCCCATCCCATCCCATCCCATCACACCATCACCACGCCACCACCCAAGTGGGGCAGTGAAGCTGAAGGTGAGAGCAGCTCATCCCTGCAGCAGACACAGGATCAAACCTGTCGCTGCTTCTCTCGCTCGAAATCAACAAGCCTTCCTTCCCATGCACACTTTAATTTACACTTACTGATATTCAAAAATGATGCAATAGAACAGCAGATTAGTCTTCAGATTAAAGCAAATTCAACACACGCACACTCACTATAACACTTGCCCATCCATCACAGGCTCCTAGGGCTCTGTGATCCTCCTACCCACAGCTAAATATGTGTCTGTGTGTGTGTGTGTGTGTGTGTGTGTGTGTGTGTGTGTACGTACACGGAGCTCGGAGGGGGCGGTGCGTGGAGCAGACATGCCTGGCCGATCACACTGCGCCAGGGCCTCCCAGACGAACTGTCATCACCAATTAGCACAAATACTAACAACTGACATGCCATAATGTAGACTCAGTATAACGGCGGAGCTGACTTATGTAGATAATATACTGTAGCCAATTCATACAGTTCAAAATATGAATACAGTATGTTTCTGTTTCACTGCAGTTGAGCGGGAAAAGATTAATCATTATAGATTTTATGTTTACATTTTAGACAATTACAGTCAACAGTTAGTAGAAATATATTTTATTTCTTATATAATCTGCTTTTACAATAAACTGCTGCAACATTCAGATATTTTTATGAAATAATACTGTTATATTATCACATATATATCACCCATTGGTTTTTGAACTGTTGCTCTGAAGCCAGGAGTTTGCGTGTTAGCCGTCACCATCTTGGCTCTTTTGGAGTGACTATATTTAGACAAAAGGGTGGAGCTGTGGGAACACGAGGAGTGATGGGTAAAATCATTTGACAGTCTTGTTAGTGTAACTGATTAAGCACAACTACAATAGAGCTGTCTGTCAGGAAAAATATGTTTTATTCAATAAATAGAAGCTCCTCCGACCTAGCAGGAGCTGACAGTCACAACATGTCAATCAAACCCTGACATGACAGAAATCAAAGCCTTCTCTTAACCCTAACAGAGCAACAATTTAAAGATGGACCAAAAGAACATTTGGTCCAAATTTAGCAAATGAGATCAGAATAACTCTGGAAAAAAAAAAGTTCAATGTAAGTCTATGGGAGCCAGGATTTTTTTGTAGTCAGCACTAGTGGCCGTCAGTGGTATTACACTTTAAGATACATTCACATTGGCTTCACTTTTGAGCTGCAGTCCTTGCCCCTCGATTCAAACTCATTCACTTCATTTCAATGTGTATTCTCTCTGTACGTTCAATTAGCCCAACTTTATTTTGATAACACAACATTTCAGTTCATACAATTGAAACATTTTTTTCATTTCAGCTTTTATTTATTGTATCACATTCTCAGAGGATCAAACACCACGTTGAGGGAGATTCAGCTCAGAGTTCTATCCATCTTTACTCCATCACCGCCAGCCTCTCGACTCTACAGGATCCTGCCTCTCTGTTGTCTTCATATGGGAACGATGCAGACAGCGAATCACGACTAAAAGTAGGTTCACCAACAAACTTCAAACAAACAGCAACAACAGAATTTTGCGAAGCTGCTTTTTCTGGTCTCATCGTTAATATTGCAACACATATCTAGTCTAATATAGTACAGTAACAATGCAGCTCGCATCATCTTAAAAGAAAGAATATCACAAGCTTTAGACAGCACTCTCCACTATCATCTCCAAAACATTTAATGAGGATATACCTTTTGGAAAAACATCCCCTCTACAAGTTCTCCACAGATGTAGAGATTCAAGTCAAGGAGCACGGAAGCTGCTCACAGAGAAAAATAACATCTTACTAAGACACTAAACATTGCTTTTCCCTTTAATTTTTCAGCCATCTGTATCTTTCTTATTTCTTTTCCCTGAGCCATGAATAGATGTTTGGCATCATCAGTGTAACTCCACCTGCCTTACTGACTTCCAGAGGTGTGAAAGAAGGTGGCAGAGAAGCACAGCTCAAAGAATAATCAGTGTAACACATCACCCCTGCCATCCGCCGCGGCTCTCTCTGCACCGCAGCTATCAAACTGTGCAGCTTGCTCAATTAGCAAACAGTTAACTGGTACAATCCGCCTTGAGTGTCCCTCGCCAGAAGCTCACATCTTTTCCATTTTGACGCTTGGACGTCGCCCAGGACCTACCGATGTGGAAAATAATAACAATACTGGGCTGTGGACTTGGATGTGAAACTCTCGCATGGTGCACTGATGATTGTGTGTTAAAAGGGGGGGGGGGGGGACGACTTGTGCTGTTAATGTGTGGCAGCGCTGTGGAGAGAGTGTGTGGGGTAATGGGGTGTGTGTGCGAGGGGGGCTTGAGGCCATTGGTGCTAGATAAGACTCCATCAGCCTGAGATGTATAAATAGCTTTGCCCTGGTTTGGTTGCTGGCACCCTCTGAAAACCACACACGTATGTATACACACATACGAACACACACACACACAAAGTAACCCTGATCCAGTTGCCACCATGCACTCTTTCCTTGTGGTTTGGCTGCCCTTCAAGAAGTGTGTGTGTGTGTGCCTATTTGGGAAAGGGTGTTTGCCGAGCTGGCTCTATCTGACCCTCTCGCTGTATGTGTGTGTGTGTGTGTGTCTGTTAGGGTCCATGTGTACACTTTAATACCCTGTTTGGCTCTCTCCGCAAAACAGATGGAAAAAAAATGTTTTGGTTAACTGCTGTAAATTACGAGTATGCGCATGTTTACACCTGTATATCTGCAGCAAAGGGCTAGTAAACACACACACACTCAAATAAAACATGAATTGAGTCAGAGAGGCGTTGGCACATGCGTTTTTATGTGTGAAAGTACATTTCCTGAGATTTCAGTGTTAGAATTCTTCCTTCTAAATTTTCTCCATCTTCATCCAAACTTTTCGTCTCTCATCGGGAAAGGATGTGAAATTCTCCAAAATCTCTTCTAATCCCTGACAGCTTTTCTGTTTCTTCCTGCGTCACAGCCATATTGTCCTAATCTTAAAGCCTCTCACCGGACTGCTGGAGTCTCCGTTTCACACATTGAAGAGGCCAGAAAACCGCAGAGCGCTTGATGGGATGTGGTTTGAGAGGGTTGGAGAGGGAATAAAATGGTATGAGATATCATTTCAGAAGGGTCAGAGGAACGGTTACAGTAACTGGGCTGCTTTTGAAGAGTACAAACCAGACCAGGTCCCTCATATCCTGACCTGACGGATGTGTTTGACTGCAGCCGAATGTGAGAGACAGATGAGAGCAGGTCAGAGATTGGGTTTGTTTATCATTTCATTTCAGACAGATGAGGGTAATCAGTAATATTAATGATACTCTTGATTTACGGAGCAATTTTCATAGCCCTTGCTGTGCAAGGCAGCAAATTCAAATCAGCAATATAGTTATTGAAATGTAAAAACATAAATGGAGAATTCATAGGAAACGTAAGACAATAACTGGAATGGCTTCAGAAACCAATTCCAGTAACTTGAGATAAAAGTGAAACCAAAATAAATAATAAAAGGCTTTCTGAATAAAACATGAGTATGTCTATCAGTTGATAGTGGTTCAGCCAGCTTTATGTAATTATTTAATCTCATTCTTTGTGAGTAAGGTCCATAAGTGTCCATCGAGGGTTTGTTAATGTGAATAAAGCACTGAAGGGCCGTGTCCACAATCATTACCTTTAATTTTAGTTTCAATCCTAAACACCAGGTTGCTCATTTTTTTGTGTTTCTGGTGACACATATGGACAACTATTAGATGGATTTCCTAGAATTATTACATGTATTTATTGTGCCCAATTGACCCTAATGACTCTCCAACTGTTCCTCTAGCGCAGCTTGCACTTTTTCAATTATCCAGAGAAATATTTCATAATTCTCCTACATGCATTAGCACAAATTGGTACAACCATCATGACTCTCTTAGGATAATTTTTTTTTTTTACCAAATGGCTGCAAAAGTATTGACCAATGAGCTGCACCTGCCTTTAATCAGCCACAGTTCACATGCAATACAACTAATAAATAAAATTCATCTCTATCTGTAATAAGACTGTGAACATTATACACTAAATATGTTTAGACGGTCTTGGTCTCTAGAAGATGGAGCCCACTGACTTTTGTGATCTGGCTTTTTGCACCACTGTGAGGTTAAAATTGAGCAGCTGACCCGTGACCAATCAGATTTAGCTGCATCTTATGTGTGGCGCTATTTCGAAAACGTTAACATGGTAAAACACTTACAATGGTGGTGAGTGTGAACATTATAACTGCTAAATTATTAGCTTCTTACCTTCAGCATGTTATAGGTCAAGGCACGTAACCTAAATACAGTCTTACAGAGCTGCTTGTGGATGCTCACCGGCAAACCACACCAAAAGCAACACATACAAGTGGTGTGTATGAGTTCTGTAGGCATTTATTCAGTTCACACTGACTCCAACCAGCAAAACCGTCTTCGAGCATACATTTTAAAAAAGGATGTGCAGGACAGATGCAGAAAACTGTATCTTTTTTTAGCCTAAATCTATTTTTTATCGTTTTCCTCAAACAGTTTTATATTCTACTCTTTGCATTTGTGCTCATAAATACTGTACATACTGTGTTCGTCACACATGCACGTTTTCCCAATGTGCAAAGTGCCAAATGTGTGTGTCTACATGCATGTGTGGGACTGACTCCTATGTCCCTGCAACCGTCTGGCACCCCTGCCACTGACCTGCACACTGCTGTTGCCAAGATACTGGCAAGTAATGGAGTGTGTGTGTGTGTGTGTGTGTGTGTGTGTGTGTGTGTGTGTGTGTGTGTGTGTTTGGGGGTGGGGGTGGGGCATTGTTTCCACATTTATGTAGAAAACTTCTTCTTTTCCATTAACAATCTGTCAATCAAAAGAAAACACCTACTCAGATAAATCAAGTGCTTGAATATTGGCCTGTGATTTGTGCGTGTGTGTGTGTCAGGCTGTAATAGAGAATCACAGATTGCAGGTGTGGACTAATTACATGAGGAGTCCAATGGTGCTCCACCAGAAGAAAAAGTCATTTATTTCCTGCAATTCTACTGTCTTTATAATACCCCTTTCTTTAGACCGCTAAACAGAAAAATAAATAATTCACACAAGTCAAAAGAAAGGCAAAAAAAAAAAGCCATATGACCTGAGGGGGAGCACTTGACTGTGCATAGAAATGATCTAAAAACTCACTGCATGCATAATATCATACAAACATTACTGCAGTTTATCTGTTATTTTTATAGTTTATCATGGGAGTGTACTTGTAACAAATATATTTTCTTTGCAACTTAATACTGATGCTTTTGTCTGACTTCTCAGGAATGTGCTTAACGCAAAAGCTGCATTAAGCTTTAAAGTTAGAATCTTTGATGTCTCTACCTTGTTTTTCACTTTTCCTTATGCCGGGTGTTGTTACGGTCCTCGGAGCTGAGGACGACTGACTGAGTCCAGTCTAGTTCAGTGCTAGGAAACATTTGGGAAAAACTGAACACCTTCTGTAATTTGTTTT
>JAPQRN010000016.1:4037596-4050096 GCA_037367275.1 Coranthus polyacanthus
CTCTCTCTCTCCCTGTGAACATCATATGGCTTCTGCAGACAGGGACGGATGGCTGTGGTGGTGTCATTAACTGCTCTCCTGTGTGTGTGTGTGTGTGTGTATGCACCGTCTGCAGGTATATTGAAATCAAGCCACTATAGGAACCACTGTGCGGGAATACAGAGAGGGAGAGGAAACCGAAAGGAGGACAATGGGAGGGAGGGATAGAGGGCCCGGCGGAAGTAGGGAAAGAAAGAAATTAGAGCAACAGACGGGTGCGATCCAGGATGCAGGAAGGAAGGAAGGAAGGAAGGAAGGAAGGATGAATAGGCGAAGAGAAGATAAAAGGAAAGAGCGAAGGTACAGAAGGAAGGAAGTATGGAGGCAGGATGTTTGAAAGGGAGGAGATGAGGAAGAAAAGAGTGAAGGGACTAAAGTAAAAGCACTGATAAAAGAAAGTAAGGGTGGATGAAAGAACTGAAGCCGGTGAGTGAACAAAGAAATGATGGATGGATAAAGGGAGGGGAAAAAAAAGTAAAGGAGGACGTTATTTAAGACACCAAAAACTCAGCCATCCTAAGCTCATCCTCCCATACTACACACACTTTTTTTTCACACACACACACACAACAGCAGGACCATCCAGAAATAATAGATCAGGATCTCCCCCCTCCCTGAGAAACCCCAGCCGGCTGACTCTGCATACATAACAGCAGCAGCATATCAGTACACACATGACTACAAAGCATCTTAATAATCTGGAACAGTTACATGTAAAAGAGCCTGTACTTGTCCCACTCTCACATACACAGCAGAGCTTCAGAAAAAGTGAGGTCAGTGATCTGTTTGAATTTCAATCTACGGGTTAACAAATCATGCAAACAATATGTTGGGAAAATAACCTGCAAAACATACTTACTGTAGATACTGTAGAAATAGCAACACTAAAACAAAAATCAAAGTGTTTGAACTTGCTGTATTACTTTTTATCATTTTTATTAGTTTACAATCACATGAAAATAAGAATTGTTTTGTCTTTTTGTTGCCTTAGAATGAGCCTTTTACATCTGCAGAGTCCGCCATGTTTCTACAGCAGCTCAGAATGAACTTCCTCCTCGTTTCCTCTCATTTGAATTATCCCAGGTGGCATCCAGCATTAAGGTGCATTACTGTTTAGGGTGACCGGGTCCCATCAAGACAAATGTGGGACAAAGAGTATGTTTGCGTGGGACAATGTGGGACACGTTACAAATGCTGAGAGGTCGACTTACATTTAGATATAATGTCCAAACATACGCGATAGCACTGGTCACAGGTCACACAACACAAGTACATTTTGTCTCGTCAGAGCTGCTTCACACTACTTGGTATTTTCTCCTCCTGCTGCTGAAAATGAAAGACAATAAGAACGGTGAATGAGAATAAAGATTGAACTTATTCTGTTCATTTTGATTTGATGTAGTGAAAGAGATCACTAAATCAACAACATGAACAAAAATGAAAAATAATGAGCAAAATGAACAAAAATAAACAACAAAATCTCCTGATCTGAATCTTTTGATAGATCAGTGTCTCGTGATCTACCGACTAAAATGAAATTACTTGGAAATGAGCAGCATGTCCCTTTTTTTCCAGCATGTTTTCTAAAAATTCTGTTAAAATTCGTGACACATCATGTTACTGTCACCTTCTAGGTTCAGCACCTTCACAGATTTTGGTGCTCAACTGAACAAACACAGGCTCTAACGAGGGTCTTGTGTTTTTTCGCTGCCACCCTAGCGGAGGATGAGGCGAGGGGTATACGGTTGGCTGCAGTCCGCGCCAGATGCCACTAAAATTTTACACGCTGAACCTTTAAGGTCTGGGTGTAGTTACTGACCATGTAGCGTTAGCTTAGTCCAGTTCTCAATTTTCAGAGTTTACAAACCCAACTCTGAACAAAACCCCAGTGACTGAAGGTAAGCTTGGCGGTAGCTAGTCAGTCAATTGATTCCCCCGACCTCCAAACATTTAATTCACCTCAGATATCCACTGCCATGGATTTCTGGTGGCCCTCAATTGTGTTTCCATAACTTTTCAATGTCTAATGCTCAAGATGTTTATCAGGTGTTATGTTTAATATGTAGGCTACATCATGTTAGTTAGTCGTTGGTTTGACGGGGCGCCTATTTAGTCATAAAACAAAACTAATGAATATTTGACCTGATGATTTGGCTGTGGAAAATTAAAGAGTTATTCATTTTATGGTAATTCATCTAATTTTTGAAAGCTCATGGTGGATTTCTAAAGTAAGTAGGAGTCATCACCATGTTTATGATAGCTGCAACAGTGGCTCTGTTTAGTCACACACATCCAAAACCTTCATCCACTCCTTAATAGTCACTGTGTATATGCAATAACAAATTGCAATCTCGGTGAGGTATGGTCTTAAAATAAAATGTGCATCAATAAAAAAACTTGTTTGAGTAGCATTTCATTGTACATCTCATTTTCACTATTTGGATATAGTTCAACACAATTTGGATCCACGGAGCATGAGAAGATGGGACACTTTTAAAGTTTACCTTATATACTATCTAGTGCCTTGCAAACTCATCGCTGGCCACTGTTGCTTTTTATATCATACAATAATTTATTAAAAGAAGACATTCTCATAAGATGACAAATCAGCCTGATGCAATCTACCAAAAAAAAATTAGAAATCACCTTTAGGAAAAATGTATGATGCGTTCGCTTGGCCCATGTCCCATTCACTGACCCTGAAGGAGCTGGGTTTATGACCCATAATGCAACCAGCTACCAGGGGGCGAAAGAAATATTTTCACTTTCCAGGAGCTGTTGTGTTGTCCAGCTCAATATTCTGTCTGCATGGACTTTTTCCCCCGATCGTTTGAGTAATATAACACACATTTTGCTTTTCTTGCACACTGACTAAAGCAAAACCAACATATACACACGGAAGTGTTCATAAACTCATTAACAGTCTCAGGTGAGTCACAGTTTGTTTCAAGGGCTCCGTGTAGCATGCTGTGCTCTGAATCCCCTGATCTGTCCTCTAAGAAATCCCTGTCGCTGATTCTGTCCGACATCACACAGAGACCTGATGTTTCTAACCTCCACTGCAGCTGCACAGAGAAACTTACCCTTCACTTTCTCAAAACTCTGCAGTAGAAAGCACAGCAGTGTCCCACCCTCCTCCTGCCAGCCTTCTGTCTCAGCTCACACTCTCAGTGAGGGGGGAACAGGAGGCTCCTCTACTCATGAATAGTTAAATACCTCCAGTACAATCCAGTACAAGGCCAGGCAGTGAATCCAGTTACCTCAGTGGCTTTAGCAGATTCCTCCCTGCTTGCCGTAGTGTAAGCTGGATTCACGCCTTTCTTATCCTAATGTTTATTATCAAAACCTGGCTTGGCAGGCTCCAGCCCACACGTCCTCACAGAATACATTAATTGCCAATGACGTGATGTTTGCAGATTTGTTGGTCTAATCCCTGTAAAGAGTTAAACGGCTAAAAGAAGATAACCAAGCATCTCCCATATTCTCCTTATTCACAATCACTGTCTCCACAAAACTGAATCACAGCTCCTATAATACTAGTGCGTCACCCACACTGTAGCCCCCAAATCTACAGACATAGCCACCGTGGGCCACACCATAGCCCCTGACGCAGAAGTATAAACCAGGTTTAAGGAGTTTGCCTCCTGTATAATGATATCACCGGACCGGTCTTGCTCCATCTTGTCACTTCTTTGGTTTAGATGTCCAGGACCATTAGAAAAAAACCCAGCTCAGAACTCTGCTTCAAGCCACTGGCCCTCAGAAGAGCCTAGATCTCCTAAGCAGAGGTCTACCCGGCATTGTTGGAGATGCTTTAACCCCCTGCCATCCTTCTCACAGGAGCCTTGATTAAACCAAAGTGTGACCCATCCATTGTGAAAGGTCGTAAATTGCTTCAGAGTAGAGATTTGTGAGAGACTTATGTATAAGAGAGATTTATACAAGAGTTATTTCAAGCATCACTCTCAGATAGGCATTTTCAAATTCTAATAAAATCTGATAACCTAATGACTAAATTTGATATACCCAACTGATGGAGTATGTGTCATAGAAAAATAATAGGAAGAGCTTATTGGCTTTTTAGCATTCATAACACACTTTAGATTATATCATCCACAACCATTTTTAGTTCATTGGTGGCTCTCTGAAATGAAAAAATACATATGTACATATGTATGTATATAGTCTGTATAAAACTGTGGCATGTAAGAACAATACATTTGGCATGTATTGACACCACTAGTGTGTATAAATGCAGAAATAACACAGGTTCAGGAACGAACCCAGTGGATTCTGAATTAACTTTATGAAGTGAGGACAGTTAGAAATCTCTCAGAATTGATTTATGTCCGTAAGTATATATAGATTCTACACATTTTGAATTCAAAAAATGAACAAACTGTGCTTTACAACTTTTACGAGAAGCTTAATATTGAACACATACATGACACAGTGCAAAAATGTGTCCTTAGCAGCCTTTCCAGCACTATGTTATTTACACCTTTCCTCCAACACCGACACAACAATTCATTGCAGGCCCCGTTAACATTAGCAGAGAAAGGACTATATATACCTGCGGTTTGCTAAGGGCTGGCTGAGGCATCATCTGTATGGGCAGGACAGTGATGGCTGTAATTATCCCGAACTTCTCCATCCTCACTCTCTGCAATTTTCTGTGCAAAGGAGTAAGTAGATGCCTGATGGTTTCAGTGTATATCTACCCCAATAGCTGCCCAGCAGGCACCCATGCCAAAAGCTACACCCTGCCTGTGCAGTCCCGCTCAGACGTCCTGCGAGAACAACAGAGAGAGAGGAAGAGCGGAAGAAACGTCGGAGGTCTGCAGGAGATGAGGATGGAGGGAGGAGCGACGGAGGAAACACAAGTGAGTCAGAAAGAGGCTATGATTGCCAGCCAGCATGTAGCCGGTAATTACAATGTTGTGTTCCTTCTCTCACTCGCCATCTTTCTCTCACTCTCCATCTTTCTCTCACTCTCCCAGCCATTCACACCTTCCTGTCTTACATGCTTCTGTGCTCAAGGTTAATGGGAAGGGGGCGACCGGCTAAATAAAGACATGCATACCCGTGGCACATACAAAGACCAGGCTATTCTGTGCGCTTCAAAAGAAATAAGACATGTAACATTAGTAGCCCACTAGGCAGGTCAAAAGTCAAAATACGCTGCAGCCTAAATGATGATGTTTAGAAAGAAATGTTTTTATCAGAGAACATGATGCATTAGCTGGTTATTTGAATAACGGCACTCACCGCAAGTGATTGAAATGCAGATGGCTTATTCATGAATTCAGAGGGGTGAAACCCTGTAAATATCAGTCATTTAGATCATCATGGAGAGCTGTAGATGGGGTCTTTACACAAGTGGTAGTGATGTTGAGAAGAGGTAAAAGGCATTGACTGCAGTGACTTCAACACATAGAGTAAGTTCATCTAAAATATCCTACATTATCAGTGGCCGAAAGGAAAGTAAATAAATCTATGTAAACTTGCCCTGAAACCTCATAATTCACCATTAAAGTCAAGCCAGTGGGAGCAGTGGAGATAGTGTTCTAGAGTCACACAGCGAGAGCGGATTGACGGGTGAACAAAACATTGGGCTTCGAGACCACCACTCATTTCCTGTTTCAAACTGACAGTCAGTAGTTTCTTTTATCCATGATAGCCACCATGTGTTTATTAATGTAACGATGATGATGATCTCAGAACCTTGAGAGGTGCTTACTTTAAACCCTACTATGAAGACCCCAGATTTCAAAACATGAGGTGAATGTACGTCAAAGTCAAAAAGCTCTGACTTTTGTGATAAGCACTACACGGAAACCAACCCTACCGCCAGAGTAAAATGTTGCAACTGAATGTTTCTGCAAAACATATATAAATGATAGAATGTCAACATTTTTGGACCAACAATACATTTCACCTCCTGCCCTTTGAGGAAAGGCGAATCACTTCTGGTGACCAGTTTTGTTAAAATAACACTGATGTGCACGTGTCGAGAAATGTTGACATTTGTCCATATGTCCACTGTCCATACCGTAGTTTGCAGAAATGTACTATTGCAATATTTTTTCTGTCAACAGGGAAGAGGAAACCAATAATGTTGAAATCTAAAATTCAAAGACATACGATATTCTGTTGCTGAGCGTTCAAGAGGTGAGTATTAGCCAAACTCTTTCTCTGTGAGTGTGTGTGTTTGTGTGTGTTGGTGTGTGTGTGTGTGAGGGTGTGTGTGTGTTTGTGTGTGTTGGTGTGTGTGTGTGTGTGAGGGTGTGTCTGTGTGTGTGGTCCCTCCAGCCACAAGATTCATTATTTACATGGGTGGTTAAAGTAGGACAGGCTGGCCTTCAAAGCTACCTCACTGAGGAACCCTAGTATCTTCTTGAGTTCTGCTTTTTTCACTGTCTCCGTCTTTCAGCCTCTCTCACCCCAGCCCTCTCATTCGTCCTTACTTTACCACTTCGCGCCAGTCTCTCTTTTTGTCTCCCCCTCTCATTTTCTCAGCCATGTCTCTCCTGCTGTCTTGCGTCATATCTTGCATTTTCTTTTCTCTCCCATTTGTCTTTTCTCTCTCCCACTGTCTTGCTCATTGCCTTATCTCTCTGCTTTGCTTGATTCATCTCCCTCTCGCCATTTCTCTCGCTATCAAACAACTCACATACGCGCGCGCACACACACACGCACACACTTGAGGCCCGCTCTACATGTGTGTGTTCTCTCCTCCCTCCTTCTCTCCTCCCACTCGTTCACCCCAATCTCCATCTCTCCCCTGCCCCTCACTCATTTTTATTACTGTCACAGGAGCCTTTCTCTCATTCTATCGCTGCCTCCTTCTCTCTCTGTCTCTGTGTTTATGAGCAGAGCTATATTGAGAGCGTCTGGCTGGCAGACACAGAGGAGAAGAGGGGGCGAGAGTGCACGATGAGGCTAGAGAGGAGAGAGGAAGGGAGAGTGATGGAGAAGCAGCGGCTGACAGGCACGACAAAGATAGAAAGAGGGTTAGATAATGTCTCACATATATACATACATACATACTGTATTCACCATACATCTAAGAACTGATTTAATCATCAAGGACTTTAAGTTTGAACCGAAAAAAGTTCTGAAAGCAACCTGAAGCAAGGTGCAGGTCAAGTTAATCATGGCTCTTGCAGAATTGCAGGAATTCTCACAAATTCTGCGAACAACTTAACCTCAGTAATATTGTCATTAAAAATGTAAAAAATATTCCAAAATGTGGGCAAACTATTTCACAAGAGTATTTATAATAATAATAATATTTCTATACATTCAATGAATCAATAACAGGAGACACATTTAACATATCACACAGTCATTTATGAATCCACAGACAATAATCAGCCATCAGAGAAAGTGTTTGGGTCAATCTCACTGCTCCCAATAAAGTCATCTTAAGATGTAGCAGTTTACATTGAACAAGTTCCTCACAGCAGACAGACAAAGTTAGCAACTAGCTGGGGATCGTAGTGCACTTAGTTAGAGTCAGGTATTTATCTCTAGAATTAGAGCAACTACTGGACTTAATGGCTTAATGTGTGCATAAGAGTGAGTGACTGTTTAATGAGTTTTCCGTATCAACTTATGATCGTATTTCTGCTAACCCCTAAATGGCCAAAATGGCAATTGATGCAGAATTTTATCTAGTGTAATGTCAGACACATTTTTAAGATTTCTCAACAGGAAGTGTGGCATGAAACATCCTTAAAACTCTGATCACCACCTCTGCCTCATAATCTAACAAAACGTTCACTGTTGTCTTCATTAGGATGACACATAGAGGCTCTCATGCAGAAAATTCTTCTATCTGAAACTATTGCACAAGTATGCTTAGCCGGCTGAAGAAACACAAGGCCTGGAGCCTTAAGCAATGGAAAATCATCTGATGAGTCATCCAGTCCTTTCCCCTCCATCCAGATGGGTTTATATTTGGAGAAAGACAAGAAAGCCTCGGGCTCTAAGTATCTATTAAAGTTGGAGGTGGCTATGTAATGGCAGCAGCTACAGTGAATCATTAGGCAAGGAGTTTGTGGTGTATGAAGACCAGAGCTGTCCCTCCCGACAGGCACAGTGGATGACACCAGTATCGAGTAAGAAGTATCAGGTAAATCCGAAGAGCCAAATACAGCTCCCTCCAACCTTTTAGGACTTTGGTGACTGTGTGACTTCCCCTCTGGTGCCACCAGCAAGTTTTTCAGTTACCTAGAGTAATATTTCAACATCTATGAGATTTATTAATGCAGAATTTATCGCAGACATTCATGATCCCATCAAGGTGAATAAAATCCCTTGTCTTTTCAGTTATCAAGTCAAACATTTGCATTTTCCAAATGCTTGTCCTATGCCCAAATAGCTGTACAAAAACAATGAAATTTACTTACAACGTTTTTATGCTTTTGTGCCAGCATTCATCCGTCAGTTCATCCATCCGTCCATTTCATTCTCTTGAATCGATATCTCGGGAACACCTTGAAGGATTTCTTGAGATTTAGCACGAACATTCACTTGGACTCAAGGCTGAGCTGATCAGATTTTGCTGGTAAGTGTGGCCTCACAGTCTTTTTAGCCATAACTCAAGAATTTACACACAAATTTTGACAAGATTTCACACAAATGTGTAACAGGATAAAATGATCAAGTGTTGACGTTCTTAAGTGAACACAATATCTCAGGAACTTAAGGAAAATTCTTCAAATTTGGAACAAACGTTCACCTACAACATGTGTCTGAACATAACTCATGAATTCATGTGGCAACATTTCACACAAATGTGTAATAGGATAAAATCTTACATTTAAAGGTCAACTTCACTGTGACATATTGTTTTTACAATGACCAAATACCACTTTTCTGGCCACTATTAAACACCATACTTTGTGTTTCTGTAAAAATGTAAAGACAGTATATAAATACACACACACTCACACCGTTTATTAAACTCCTTCAAAGTGTTCACCACATCAGTCTGAACAGACATGAATGTGAAACGCAACTTGACTGGTTGGAGGAGGCATTCAAATGTGAGTAGCAAAAATGACCACCTAATTATGTGAACACTGTATAGCTATCAGATTCTTTATGTCATGAGTGCCTATAGGGATGAAATAGGAACATTATTCAGAGCTTGAAATCATAAACTTAGCTACAGTAGTGCTCCAGATTTCTTCTTTTTTTAGTGCTTCAGAACCTGTTGATACCACTTTAATTTCATATGCAGGTCTGTTGAATAATACAACACATCCCATCCTGCCTTCATTAAATATATTAGGCATGACTGCTAGCACATTTTATGTAGGTTTGTTATTTTTATGAGCATAGAATTGGAAATGGATAAATAAACCATTCAATAAAATTATTTAAGGAAGGTGTACTGAACATATTTACTTATTTAAAACTAATGATGTGTTTGTAGATTTAAAGTATTTATGTATGTTTTACATGTGGTAAAGATACATAAATGTTTAACATACATACATAGATTAGTTTAAAAATAAAAGGTCATCTATGAGTGCATCGGCATGACTGGATTCTGAAAACTCTTTAACGATGAGTTGTCAAGACAAGTCAAGACATTAAAAATGTTGGATATATTAAATGTATTATGATGACCTCTATTATACGTGAAGGTTTCTTGATCAGAACGGTGCAGAAAAACACTACAAGGATCTCTCCAGTCAATAGAGCTTTTCATTTTTCACAGGAATAAAATTCCAACTTTTTTTATCCCTTAAAAAAATTGAAGGGTTGTTTTTTTATTATTATTGAAGAGACTTCCAAACTATCACACACAGTTAGGGCGCGAAATACGCTGATGGGAGATGGGGCATGACTACTTTACTATTACTTCATATATCCTTAGTTGTTGATATTTTTATGGACATACATAAAAATCAGCTTAGAGAGGTTCAGTTCCAGCAGTCTGCCAGCAGACTGTTTGTGGGTGTGTGTTTGAACAAAGTAAGATACCAATCCAGGGCAGGCAAAGAGCCACTGTAATGCGTTGTATCACTGCTTTGGGCAGGTATTTGCTGAAGTGATGGAAGGCATCAAGCTTATGTGATTGAGAAACTGGTTAATGAAGAGAAAGACGGTACTGAAAACAGTCCCCAAGGTAAGTTTATAGAAAAATACCATGGATTTTACAAATCTCTAAGGTTCTCCTCGTTTTTAGCCGTTCTTCTCTTTTCCTCATTCTGAGCAATGAAAGTTCAACTCCCTACCCTGACCCATACTTGGGCAATAATCACTGTTTTCATCAGGGCCAGTGTTGCTGGGGCTTGAGATTAAATAATGGAGCAAATAAATCAGCTCTGTAATTAGGCAAACTGTGGTGCAAAAGGGAGTGGAGCTCCGAACTCTGCAACAAAAATGCTCTCACTTTCTATAAGCCACAAAAACCAGACCATTTTTTTACAGATTCAGCCATTACTCTTGAAGGACTTGTGCTTCCAAATGGCACCGAAACTACAAGTGATGATAGCAGCAGATTGGATTCAATGTACAGTATGTATAAGCTGCAGCTGCATATGTTTTAAAAGTTTAAAGTGAAATAGGAGTTATATTGCCTCTGCCAAACCATGCTTTTCAATTAAAAGTGGTGCACAAAGTGAAAGTAGCTGAACAACCAGCTTTAAGAATGGTGCATAGAAATGTAGAAGACCAGAACAGAATCTGATCTGCATTAAAGGATAACGGCTGATCTGGCTGCTGTATTTCTAGGATTTTTCAATTTTCCTCAGAGTGTGTGGCTATTAAGCTTAGTAATGAGACTTGGGATCAATTCATATTTCAGTCATTTACCGTTAAGGACGAACACCAAAAACTATATATTGTAGTTTTAGTTGATCAATGTCACATGAAGTGGTTGTCATGTCATTCAAGAATTCAACAAAAAAAAACACGCGTCAGGGACATCACTTCAACAAAAACAATGGTCATGAACTTTTAAGGAAGAAAAGTGCAGACTAATAAGGTACCTTCTATAAAGCTTAAAAGGCATACTGCTTGACCTCTGACCTTGTGGAGAAGAGCTGCAGACATATACACCTGCAGACATGATAGGTTGTTATTGTTGTTGTATTTCTCTCTTTCTGAACCATGTCTACAAGCTGTAAATGTGTAAAAGTCAACTATCACTATCAAAAACTATACGGCTCTAAAGTATTTGAAGTATTAGTACCTTAGTACCGCTCTATAAAGAATTAGTAAATGTTTTATTAACAATGCACTGACGAATTAGTTGTATCAAAGTGTAAAGTCACACCAAAGGTCATCATATGATGCTCGCTCAGGCTCCCATTTGGATGTCAAACAGTAGAGCCTCACTAGACCTCCCGTGATGCCCTACAGAGTCAACCAAACTTTCCAAGAGACTTCACCCCCCTTGCCCTATCCCATCATGGGAGGTTTTGATTCACAGGACTGACAACCTTATTATGCGGCGCACTTATTATTGATATTACGCCGCAGAGGCGCGGTTGCCATGGTCACCGAGCGAGAGACATTTAATTTTCTCTCCTCCATCATCATTATCTATGGGGCCATCTGTTGTGGAAAATGAATTCAGCCTCATTTGCATGACTGATAAGCACATTCTTTATCTGTCCCACAGAAGGTCATATGCCATGGATTTGGGGACTAGAGAGTGAGAGAAAGAGAGTGAGGGGGTGAAATGATGCGTGGTCTTACCTCTAGGAGTGAGGTAAATAGGGGGTATGTGTGTGTTTGAGGGTCTATTGGAGCTCGGATGTGTGCATGTGTCTGCATAATGCATGGACATGTAATGTTTATGTATGCCCTCTTGTTTATATTTATGCCATGCCTTTGTTCTCATGTGGGTGCTTTTGAATTTACATAAGCACAGGCCTGCAAATTTGTGTTTATGTATGTACCCCCCATTATGACTGCACACAGTAACAACTCTGCATTCATATAATTCCACAACTGTGTGAGTACATTTTTACATGACTTGTGTGTCAAGGTCTGCGTTGGCAGGAACTACTGATACTTTATAAAAAATTAGGGGTCAACTGTTTATTAGCCTGGCCTATTGTCAGATCCAATATTCAGCATTTTCTGTGTTTTTTTGTTTTTTTTAAATCTTATCTGATAGAATGAATTAATTCAAGAATACATCCCTTTCTCTCTACTCTGTAGTCTTGAGCAATGTCCAATCCCACAGCATGTGGCTACACATTACAAGTTGTAGCCTATCAATACTGAAATGTATAAAAAACATGTATTTATTGGCTAGAACTTGCTCTTTGTTCAACGCTCAGCTTAAAGGTATGATAACAAAGTTTGAAATGCCTTTAAAAGTTCAGTGTGTGATATTTAGTGATATTTAGTTGTGAAGGCGCAGAGTGCAACAAACTGAATAACTGCGAACCCCGCAAAGAAACGCGTATGACCCTGTTAGCTGCAGTGTT
>JAPQRN010000016.1:4051246-4066520 GCA_037367275.1 Coranthus polyacanthus
ACACACACACACACACACACACACACACACACACACACACACACACACACACACACACACACACACACACACCATACTGTACATAAGTAGGCTGAAGCTTGTTATTCCTCCTCTCCCTTACTCCCAATACGCCAGCAATGCAACCTCTCCTTTCTTACACATCTTTCTCTGCTCCCTTAAGGTATCACTCTTTCTCTACTTCTTCGTCTTCTACCCCCTCACCCCACCCGCTCTCTTCTCCCTCAGTCCCACTGAACAACAAGCCTTCACCTTCTCCCACGCTATCATTTCGAGTCCCAAAACACACTGATTCTCTTTCTCTTCTCCTCCTTTGGCTCCCTGGCTCTCTCCTGTAACTTGCTTTTTCTCTGCTCTGCAGCATCAACACCTCTAACCTCAACAACATCCCTCTCCCATGCTCCCTCTATCCCTCCTGCAGCTATGGGTTGCCCTTCGTTTCTTTCTCTCTTTCTCCTCCTTTCTGTATTCAGTCACTCACTTAACTTAGAGGGAAAGTGTATTGTTTTTTGTTTTTTTTAATTTATGAGTGAAAGTGTACATACAGTCTGCGTGGACACTCGGCATGTCTGCCCAGTAAAATTCCACAGACATTTTAGTATTAAATAAGTTTTTAAAACAATATTGAAGTGCAAGTTTGCATCTGCATTACAAATATAAAGTTGCCATACTGAGGAGGCAGCTCCTAAAGCACCACATACACACACAATGTGAAACTCATGCAGAGAAAAGTATGCATTTCACTTTATCTGAAGAGTTTCATTCAAGCACATTAAGTATGCTCTTTAATTTGAGAAGATTATCTGGTGTCAAATGTATGAAATGTGTAAACTGGAAAAATGATTTGCCAACAAAACTGTTGACCCATAAATGATACATTTTTCAATTAGTCTTATTTTCATACTTGTCATTTTAAGAGCATCAGCAGCCTGGGAGGAGTTCTGATTATAGGAGACACACAGAAATGTTGTCCAAAATAAACTGTATTATAAGTTGAAAAAAGAATCTAAAGTCAGTGCCCGCTTATTTTCCTGTTTCAGAGCTCTCTACTTTATTATGGTTTTCGTCAATAGAGGGAGTTTTGACTGCTCTCACCAAATTGTGCACATTACATTGATGATAAATCCTCTTTTTGCTGTATTTTATGGAGTTTCTCAGTTATTAAAAGCGCTGTAAAACATTGTAAGTGGATCAAAGTTCAGAATGCATATACTGTTTGCTTGCAGATTAAGTTTTTCAACATTTTAACCATCGTCTGTGTAAATGCCAGCGCTCTTACATATTTTACACACACAAAGGCAACCTTCACACTGCAGCCTTACCACTAAGTTTAGATTCATTGCTGTAATCTGATTTTTTTTTGGGGGGGGGGGGGGTTCATATTATTGTTTATATGTGGCCAATGTCAGATTCCAGTGTGAACTGGTCACAGTCCAGAAATGACCCAGATGTACAAAAGAATAATAATAAAGATGCTGCATGCAGCACACCGTCGTACTGAACTAAACATTGCCACTGAAGTCGGCCTTTATGGTTTTATTTATAAGTTGATGTGCAGTGGAAGCAGATAATTCACACACAGATGAGAAGGAGGACGAGCAGAAAGAGAGACACATTTTTAATTATGGCTTTTTATGGAGCAATGGCTGCTACTTCTGTACAGAAGTGCGTGTGGATGTGGAGTTGGAGCCAGGAGTAGTGGAATAAGGACATCAGTGGTTTTGCTGAAACAGATTCCATCCAAAATTTCCAAACTTGAAATCATCTTCCATGTTTTTGACTCCCACCAGCACACAATTGTGACAAAATATCGACTGTGACATAAAAAGTTGCATATATTCCAATATGAAAATCAGACCTGTATTCGGTTTGATTTGATCTGTGCTGTTCACACTGTTATGGTAAAAGACGTGAGTCACATACAAGCCAAAAAATAAGAGATTTAGAAGATTTAGTTAAATTTTGCCTGCATAGGTTAAAAAAACCCTGCAAACACAGGGACCAGCTGGTATTTCTTTTTCTACCATGAAAGGTAACAGAATTGTCACATGAGGATATTTTTGGCAAATCCAATTACAAGAGGTTCCAATTGTGGCAGTGTTTAGTGGGAGAAATGACAAAATACAGAGTACAAAGGAACTAGTATAGTGTAGAAAATAAGTTAAACCTTTAACAAACTGGAACTGATGGCGCAGATATTTGAAGAGAGGATTAGTATCCAACCTTTAGACAATGTGTATCTGTTTTGGTGGATTTTTAAATCCTAGCCCATTCCACATCCTTCATTGTGTGAGTAATGGTCAGTAGTGGGCTGTTTTGACTCAAAATTCAATAAATCAGCCTCAAGCTGTAATCACTGACTAATCGCACTACTGTATTGTAGGTCTATTTGTGATTATTTGATTTTCATTTTCATGGCAGTACAGGTTGGGAAGCTTTTTATTGAGTAGAGTCATTTTAATTCATGCAAAACTAAATGTAGGCTTTGTGTACAACAACAACAATAACACAATTCTTATCTACTTAGTATTTATTTTATTGTAATATTGCACTGCAAGTATGCATTTCACTGTATTTTGTACACTTTTTTACGTATGACAATGAAACTTAAAATCGAGTTGAATGAGTACTCCACCACTCTCCTTTCTCTCCCCGTCACCTTGGTGTTTGTCACCTGGTTGGAGACTTGGCTCAACTGTTTCTGTCTGAATACGCGTGGATCACTGTGAGTATTTAGCACTCAAATGTGATTCAGCACCAGGAACTGTCCATCTCTGCGACGTAAACAGGCAGAAGTCCCATGTCCCACTGGGGCTGCCGTAGCTATATTAAATTAGGTAATAGTTGACTAATTGCTATCAGCATGGATGTATTTGTTATCACTGAGAGCAGCCACGTAAACTGCGACAGCTCTCTTACCTGCCAGCGGTTTTAACGGGCAACTGTAGCTAATTGTTAAATTTAAATTGTCACTACCAACTAAATACTTTCTCCAATGTCCAAAACGCCTACACTCTTGGTTAAGCTAGCAAGAAAACTTTAACTGCGTCACTGACTCCTTTGTAAAATGAATAAATAGCCTGAAGAAGTTCGTTTGTGCCTGCCCCCCTTTGGAAAGCGACTGTTGCACTTCCAACAGAAACAGTAAGTAATATTTTAATTACCATTTTCAGAACTTTTTCAACTTTACAAAGAGTATTTATTCGTAATGGGTCAAATATTTCAAATAAGCTTTTGATTAGGCCAGTTTATTTACAAGGGCTCGTCATATTTTTCACTCGTCGTGGCAGTCAAATCACTTATTTAATGTGATTTAATTGCTTTTGATTTAGTTCACCTTAGATCTCAGGGAGCCAGTAGGCACAATAGCATACCCCTGTCTGAATCAGTTACAGCAGGGTTTGTCCATTCAACATGTCTGAGAAATACACGCACTTTTGCGTTTCTACTGAAAAAGACCTTATTCACACTGAAACATCTTTCATTTAAACTCTCACATCCTTAACAATTATCACTAGACATCTGTATTAATCTAATATCTAATGACATTTTCATTTAGACCTGTGATTGTACGCCAGTGCATGAGGAATAGTCATATTACAAAAGCTGCTTTAAAATCGATTTCCTTATAGGATTCCTAATGTGTGATGATTCTTAAAATCACCGGCAGTTTCCTTATTTGACCACATGTCTCCCTTTTGTTTATTTGTTTAAGAATGTGGAGTAAATTAATTGTGCTTGATTGGCATTAACATAGCCAAATAAGAATTTGAAATTGCTAATATTGAACGCCCTGAGGGCATCTGTGTCCCAATCCACCAGAGTACTTATCATGCCTTCCTCAACCGCCTGGCAGCATTGTTGGAGAGAGCGGTGCTTGTTGGTTCTGCAAAATACTGCTGTATGGCATTTGATTTGTTTACTGCTATGGGGAAGATGAAAACAATGTGCCTCATATACATGTATAGTGAACTGGAAGAGCACAACATAGGCTTATGTCTTTGAATGTTTTTTGCTGAATATTTATGTGTAAACATGAATTTATTTGAATATGTTATTACTTCTCTCTGTCATATAAGCATATGAGAAGTTCCCAATATTCTGTTCTGCCTATAGGGTGGCTGCTGCATTTTCGGCTGTGTCTCCCCTGCTGGTGGAAAATGAATGAATTAGCACCTCTTGTCCGGTAAGAAATGAACCTAATTTATAATCTAATTATGATGATGTCTCAGGGATCAAATTAGCATTCTCTGTGTTTGCATATCTGGGTAAATATGGAAATCATCATGTTGTTGTTCCCATTTTCATTCACACAAGAGTGCGCCTGAATGTCACCCTCTTTATGGGTAGAGCATGATTATATTGTAAATATTGTCTCCTGTTTGGGGGCTGTGCATTACCAGTGCTCATCACTGAACACATGGCTACAACTAGCCTGTTTCAATAGTCATTCATCTTCTGTGCCTTTAATTCTGGTGCTCAGCCAGCCTCGAAGCCTGGAATGGGGGGAAAAGCGTTAATTAACAGCAAGCCAGCGATCAGCCGCAGACTTCCTTTAAGTTTGCATCCTGTAGCTCTCTAAGCTCTCTGAATGATCCCAGGCCAAATAATGTGCGCTGAACCACGAGTGGAGCCTTTTTAAAAGGCAAAAATGTGTGTGTCTCCCATTTAAAATAAATGCACTGCACATGTTCCACATGGCTCACTATCACCCCCATCCCTCCTCTGTGCGCCCTCTCTTTCTATTCCTTTCCTCCCTCCCACCATCTCTACCGGGGCCCGTGGGAAGAACTGACTCTGGGAGCAGACAGTCTGCAGCCCTGAATAAATGTATAAGAGGGAGAAGGGGAAGGGAGGGCACATTAGCAGGCAGAGAGAGAGCAAGAGAGGGAGAGAGAACATATTGAGTGTTGGAGGACATACATGCACAGTGTACAGAGAGAACGAGATACACAGATAGGCGAAAGAGAGAGGAAACCAGCTTATAGGACTGAGAAAGGAGAGAGAGCATTATAGCTTCCTTAATTCAGCTCTCCCTCTCCTTCCAGCACAAACACATGCTCATACACACTCCCACCCTCTCTCCCTGACACACACATTTGCACGCGAACACGCACACATACAGCCACACACTCACACACAGTTGCTTTAGGGTATACCAGTCGGCTTTGGCAGTCCTCTCCTTTGTTGTTTTTGCTATTGGTTAGTCTCAGCGGCAGCGTGGCGTGCGCCTCTATCGCTGGGGTGGGTGCATGTATATGTGTGTGTGGAGTCTGCGAGGCGGTGTGTGAAGGATGCCACTAGCAGTACCCGGGTAAGTCAGCTCCTTCCTCCTTTCCCTTTCTTCCTTCCTTCCTCCTGTCTTTCTTTTTCTCTTTCTTTTAGCTTTTCTTTCTTTTCGTTCTCCTCTCTGATCTGCAGTCTCTCGCTTGGGATGCTGGGCTCTCTCCACCTACCGTGCACATCCGCTACCTCCTTTCTCTCTCTCTCTATTTCTCTGTGCTCTCTCTGTATGCTTTCTCTCTCCCTCAGTGTCTTTCTCGGTCCACGTTATATGGTCTCCTCCCGACTGTGCTCTCGCCATCCCTGCTTCCCTCGCCTGTTTCCTCCACTCTCTCTCTCTCTCTGTCTCCCGCTCTCTCTCTCTCTCCCTCACTCTCTCTCTTCAGGCTGCGCCTCATTGGTGTGTCCTGATTCCCTTTTTCCATTAGGCTCCAGGCCCATTGGTCGCCTGCCTTCCAACCATTATCTCTACTCCTCCACCCCTCTGTCATCCTTTCTCCCTTCACTCTCCCTCCTTTCCTCATTCCCAGTCATCTCTCAAGTCGTAAAAATGATTTGCATGCAGAAGGTGAGCAGAACTTTGCAGCGAGAACAGTAAGTGAATTGGGAGAGAGTGAGAAGAAAAAGTGTGAATAAAGGAGAGGAAGCGCTTTCTGGAGAGCGAGAGGGAAAGTTTAAAGAGAAGACTGCAGTTGGTAGGTAACTTGTGCTCTTTTATAGCATACAGCATGTTTTGCTTTACCATTAAAGATATATGCTAAACCGTCATTGTTGCAAAGAATTTATTTGAATGGGATATCACAGTTTAGCTCTTGCTCTGTTGTTGGTGATTGTTTAGATAGGTTTAGTAGTTTGATCCTGTGGCGCTGGTGCAGTGACTTCAGTGGGAACAGTAACAGTTGGCAAAGATGATTCTGTTGGTTTATTATTCTCCCATATTCTCTCCTTTGTTGTGTTTATGTTATGCTGACTTTTATTCTTAAGCATTACTTTACCCGCTGAATATTAACAGTAATGTGAATTTTGTGTTAAAATAATTAAAAAAAACTAACTGCTTTTACTGTAGAACATGCACTGAGAGTAGCAGACTAATACTGTATAACCTTCCGTTGAAAAGTTTGTTCTGTAAGTTTTGTGCTCCTGCGTGAATAATGCAGTGCTGCAAATGAATGAGATATGGATAGTTTTTCCTAACATAATTTCTCATGTGTTGTTTTTCCCTGTTAAATACTATTGTTATTATTTTTAAAAATGAATTTAAGTCGCATGCATTTTGGGACAAATTCTATTTTGCTGTTATATTAATCAGAAGTTTGATTGTTCAGTTTGTGTGAGTGTTTGAATTTGCTGTCACTGTGCTCTGGAAGATGGCTGTTAGGCATCCAGGCAAGGTAAAGGAAGCGCTGTGACTGCAAGAAAACAATTACAAGTAGTGGAAATTCAGTCAGAAAAGAGTTGGAGGGAGTAGAAGGAGAGGAGTTGAAGTTGGAAGCGAGCTTGAATGTGAAACTTTAAATACAGCAAACTCTTTTGGTTGAGTAATATGCATAAGCTGTGTATGATACATTCACATCCCTGTCCCTTCTAAATTTCACCCTGCACAAATTACTCTTCCCCTTTTCAAATAAGAAAAGACAATGCAGATGTTGTTGTGTGTTTCTGTATGTGCTCCCGTGGGTGGCATGTACTGTATACAGCAGAAGGCAGATGCGCTGCAACATGTTTCATTGTGTCAAGACAAACAAAGCTCTGATGTAAAGTCAGATACTTGTGCCTGCTCTCCCTTACCCAAAGTGTGTCAGAATGAGTGTTTCTCATGTCAACAAATGATAGAGACAGTGTTTGGTAACATCTGGGGATACGTTGGAGGACTGCAACAGTGCTTTTTATGACAAGAAGTCAGCCTACATGATGGAGGCATAATGAAGATCTTTTTATCGCCATATTCACATTGCCATAATTTATTCGATTAGCCACAATCCTATAGTGAAATAGTTGTGCATCAAACTAATGAACACTGCAACCGGTCATTGTTTTTAACACAGTGCCTGCCACACAGTAAGAACAGCGAGCTCTTGCCTTCATTGCCCTGAAATTTACAGAGGGTTATCTCAATGTATTGAGACGGTCGAGACAGAGCGCCTGGCTGGCTTGGCGTGAGGTGAAACCATGTACTTTGGGATGCTCCTTTAGCTGGAAAAGGGAGGAAATGTTTTGCTTGTTAAGGGGAGACTTGTGTTGGTATACAGAGAAAGTGTACGACTGTGTGTGTGTGTGTGTGTGTGTGTGTGTGTGTGTGTGTGTGCGCAACCGTGGTGCCTGATGTGCTTTGCTGAGCGAGCCGAGGACAGGGAGACAGCTGAATGTGATTAAATTATAGAGGGAAAGCACGCTACCCGGGTCTTACTGGGACCAACATTGCGGGAACCCCCCTCCCCTCTCTCCATCCTATCGTCTCTCTCCCTCATTTTCTCTCTCTCTCTCTCTCTCTCTCTCTCTCTCTCTCTCTCTCTCTCTCTCTCTCTTTCCCTCGCTCTCCTGCATGAAAGTAGGAGAACCCAGCCCCTAATAATCACAACAGTCTAGTCAGAGCTGGAGGGGAGAGGAAATTGGGTGTTGATGGCATTGCTGAATATGGACTGTAAGGTCATAAGAAATGTACTGATGCACTATACAGCTACTATGCCTCGCCTCGTGCTCCTGTTTATTTTGAATTACTCATGTATATATATATATTTGAATAACTCATATCTAAATACAGAAATATAAGTAAACAAAACCCACTTTTGTGTGCATATTTTAAGAACACATTACAGAAATATATAGCAGGGCATAGGTGTGGTTTTGTGAAGACGAGCATGACCACAGATTGAGTCTAACGGTTGATGGTGGTGGTGGTGGGGGGTCTGTCTTTTCTCCAGACTCGCTTGGGAAATACTGTATGTCCCTTATTCCTCAGCAGCCTAATGAATGAGCAGAAGAAAGCCTCCTGGGGATCCTCTGCATGCAACTGGCAGGACAGGAGTGGGGGGGCATCCGTGCGCTAATATTAGCCTCCATATTGAGTGGCTGGATCACACATCCACATGCAATGCTTAGCATGTCTGAGCCATATAGTATGAGAGCATGACTCTGCGTTCGTGTAAGAGTCTCTGTGTAATCTGCTGCATTGGTCACTTTTGCTTGAGCCTTTACACATTTTAAACAAACATACTAAACAAAATACTGTACGTATTTACAAAACATTATAACTGCTTTATTCAGTATAATATATTCTTGTTCTTAAAATTTTTGTTAAATGTTTATATATTTTAGTATTATAATATAATACTGCGCTTGGATAGTATTCGAAATAGGGCAGAAGAGTTAATCGAAATATTACTAAAATTGAAATAACGCCAAGTGCAATATTCAAATCACAGGAGTTGCAGTTTGCCCTGGCCTACAAATCGGGCTCCAGAGGTAAAGGAACATGCTTGTTTAAGACCCCGGCAAAAATCAGGTTTTGATCATATTTTAGTTTGGAATTTTTATTTATATTTTGATTGCAGCAAAGAGATTTAATGTAGTTTGAGAGTGGCCGAATGGTAAGGTTTGCATTTAATTTTCACTGAAAAAAATATAGAAATGATGATGACGATTTTTGCTGGGGTCTGTACAAAACAAGAATGCTCCTTTACGTCTGGAGAATATGATTTGTAGGCCAAGGCATCTCTGTGGAACCACAATGCTTCATTTATAGTGGTATGTTGTGACACATTTTACCTTTATCAAAATATTGCAGCTCCTGCGATTTGGATATTGCACTTAGCCATATTGCAATTTCGATCAAATTTTGATTAATTGTTCAGCTCTACCAAGCTAGTGTGTGTAAAATAGTAAACTGTATTCCATTAATAAAGTAGTATAAAATATTTAACCTTGGATTACATCCGTGTACACACATAGAACCTGTGGCCTCTCTCTCAAAATCACTCCCACCTGCAGCTTCTCCTGCGCTGGATGCAACTCCCAGTAGATTTTGCTCCATCCAGCTCCGCACCAGAAGCCTATCTCCCCAACACAGAGCAGATCACCTTCTCTTCCTGCGGTGCAGGCTAAGACAGGCTTATAAGCTGGCCTTTTAACATAACCTGCCCTTGACGTCAGACTGCTGTGCACCCACAGAAGTGCTGGCCTGCAGTATAGTTGCCCAAACCACAAAGGCTGTCCACTTCCTTCCAATGAATCATAGCATGACAAAAATCAATTAGGCTGCAGCTGGGATTAATTTAAGAGTTTCCTCACAAATATTAGTTTACTTATTATTTATCATTATTTGTATTATTTTTTTGGTTCAGTTCTATTTTTCTACAAAGGCCAGAATGATCAGTCTGTGGTTGCTTTGTGAACATGTATTCTTGTGAACCTGCTGAAGATACCATAGGGAATCAATGTGTTCTTCCAATCAGTCTCAATGACGTGGTCACGCCAGGGCTGTGAGGGGATTGATCTATTTGAGCAGACACAATGTCAATACTGACGTCTACTCAGTGTGCGATGTAGCTGCTCCCGTGTCTTTCACACATGCACCCTTGGTACACTTGCTTTTACAGGCTATTAATTATGACACATTCATCAGTCAAAGCCAGATTCACGACTTGTAGCAGTGACCAGAAAACCTAACCTAACTTTTGCGTAACCTCAGCCTTATATGTAGTCTCCCTTGTGTAACTGTGTATAAACAGGTAACTGTCAATATACTAGTAGCTACTTTTGTTTTTTCACATGACACTGTATTGCCTAGATCTGGTTGTTTGTCCCTCTTGGAGAAATAGGTGCAGAGATAAAAATTTCTATGTGGGTATTCCTCAAGAGATAAGGTATGAATGGACAGGTGCCCCCCACCATATACACACACACACCTCTGTGCCTTTCCTCGGGGGAAAACATGATCTATCTCCTGGCGGGCAGGCCAATTAAAAACCAATCAGGCTGCTTGGAGTGCACTGGTAATGGGAAAGCCACGGCAGTGGAGGAAGTGGGGCTGATTAATGGACACTTTCACCTTGTGGCATAACAGCCTCCCACAAGCATCCATCACCTCAGGGGACAACGCTCACCTACACCCCAGGCCCCACACCCATTCAGCACTGTTAGACATATTGTATGAGTTGCAAATGTCTGGCACTGTGATGATGAGCATGAATTGTCACCCTAGGTTTGCAGTAGCTTTATATTAGCCTGCCTGACCTGTGGGACATTGAGATCATTTGCTGTAAGGTGGTTTAATGACCGTGGCTTCTTCATGGTTGGACATTAGAGGCCATTCATTCCAGATAGAGGATATGGTGGTGGTTATTTATTCAGGAAATACACCTACTGGAAGGTTCCAAATAGTATTAATAGCTAAATGTCTGCCTTCCATTGATATTTACACGCTTTGCAGTCAAATTTGATGTCTATTTTTGTTGTCTTGGCAAGTAAAATCTGGACTTTCCCACAGGGTGCAGACACAGTTTTAACAGCAGAGTCAAGACACTCTTACTAAGGAGCAGTGAAAACAGTATGTTTGTGTCTTTCCCTCCGGTGCCATTGTAAGGCAGTAAGCATTCAAAAGAAGTATTAAACGGTGTGAGTGAGGTTCGCTCCATTTCAGGAGCTGTTGTGACCTACTTCACACAGCCAGGCAGCTAGCTGTAAATAAGGATTTTCATAACCTGGTTTGGCCTTTTCCCATTAGAGGCACAACTGTGCCTTGAAGAATATTACAAAGAGCACAGGAGCTGCTGTTAAGAGCGCTGCTGCGATATCATCAAAGCACTGACCTTGAGACTGCTTGTGTTGTTGTCATGCGATTACAATTAGTTTTAGAACTACATTTATTATGATCTGAAGGTTATGTATGCAAACCATGACAGAAAGGGAAGGAACACAAGCAGGCAATTGAATTTTTTGTGCCCCCTGTTAAACATTTTTATGGTAATACTTTCTATAGCCTGTCCCTGGGCACCGTGCCTACACACACCATCAGGGACGGAGATATCTCAGAGATTTTAATTCTGTCTAGTTTAGCCAGAACACTACAAATCTGAAATGAAGCTCAGTGATTAATGTTGAGGATGAGCTGTTGCCAGATGTGTTAATTGCTAAAGGGTAGAGAAGATGAATACTGATGTAGAGGTTGAAAATCAGAAATACCTTGTCCTAGTCTATCATAATGCAGTGAAAATGATTCTTTCGACTTGCCTCTTAAGAAAATAACACACAGACTTTGACATGACACTTTTTTGGACCGTTCAGAAACTTAACTACATTGTCCTTATGTCTTCATTAATATAAATATACATGTTCTGAAGTTAAAGTTGCTCTCCTTTATAGTTTACACAAACTTTTACAAATTCAGTCATTTGTAACATTCGCACCTGTTGACATTTTCTTTGTCTGAACAATGACACAATGAATCAGAAAGGAAATGCTTCAATCACAACAACACCCGCCTCCTCAGTAATGATGCTGTCATTGTAGCGTCAGTACGGAAAGCAAGCAACTCCCCAGATTCTTGGGGTCACAGAGTCAAAACATTTAGTTCAGGCCAGATTAAATCTTGCCACCATAGTTTGGCTCTTTCAGGAGGCTTCAGCATTTCAAGAAATACAGGAAGGAAGGGAAAAAGGAAAGAAAAGAAGAGAAAAGAAAAGAAGAAATACGAAAGCCCTGCGAGGCTAGTCTAGGGGAAGGTGGTGTGATATTGGAAAATGATTACCAAACAGGCATTCATTATTCAACAGGGCAATCAGGGAGGGCACAATCTCCTTATTTATGCTAGCTCTGTAAATCAGATTTGTCAGTTTTGATCACTCTAAAATCTCCCAGTCACACGCCGGCAATATTGGGCGAATATTACACTGTCTAATGGGTAATTGATGACGGCATGTGACACTGGTCGAGATGAATGGATGGCCTTCAGGAGCAGGGAGGGGGTTAGTTCGAGGTGTAAGGGAGAAGATGTGGCTATTAGTGTAGTGTTGCATTCAGTAGACAAATTACCGGCTTTATCCCAGTTCCTGTCATCATGGAGTTGCAGATGTGGATGGCAGAAGGAATATACTGTCCTCAGAGTGAAGTATATTGAATACAGAACTGCTTAAAAGGGGCATCTAGGCATGTCTCATGATCCTATTATTGTACCTGTATAGTTTTCTGAGTACTGAACATCCTCATCTACACAAGTAGATTTAAAGGTTCAATATGTAATATTTGCATGCGCTTAGTCTGTTACAGAAACTTCATATAAGTTTGTGCTTCTAAGCTAACACTAGTTAGCGTTGCACATTGTTGCCATTGTAGAGGAGCAGACGAGAGGCATCGAGGCACGATCTTAAGGAATTTCATGGAAAACCGTGCTTGCTATTATAGATGAAGGCAACCAAGACAATACTGACATTGAGTATAACAAGACATTATATCTGTATGCAATATATTACAAAAATACAGCACAACTTTGACGTTTTTTTACAAATGGGATCAGGCTTTGAATCACAATTTGTAAACGTCACACATCATCAAATATAGACTGTCATCATCATTTTATCTCATCTCATCTCATCTCATCATTTTATTTTTTATTTTTCTTTCTTTTCTTTTCTTGAGCTGAAGGACATATGAAGTTCCCCCTAGGGATTAATAAAGCTAGTCTGTATCTGTACGTCCTTCATGTCATAAACACTCAGTTATTCTGTCTCCAGGAATGAAAGTGCAAGTCTGTAAGATGATGCTTAAAATGATAGAAAATGACAAAGAAGATTTTTTAAGGTATGTTACCATTCTCACATTGGAAATAAAACAGCTAAACAGATTATTACATGTACATTTCTTAAGTTAAATATTGCACTTTTAATTGAAAATTCAAATAACGGCAGCTAGTGTGTTTGGGAAAGCGTGAGTCTTTGTGTGTGCGCGTATGCAAATAAATGCGAGTGTGATTGTTTTACGCGTGAGAGTGTGTGCATGTGTGTGACGGACTGAGGTCTACACTACAGCATGGAGAGGCAGGCAGACATGATGTGCTCTGAGTCGCGGCGTCTCTGTGAGGGTGGCCTGACCTCTGCCTTCAGCTTCGCTTCACAGGACAGCAGCAAATGAGAGGTGTCATCGCATGACAGCAGCACGGCCCCTCTTTAGGACTGACGGCTTATCGAACACACACACACACACACACACACACATATGCACACACATACTGGAGAAGCAAATGTGCAAACAGACAGGCATACATGTGCACGTTTCTAACATGCTTGCAACAGTTTCAACATAAACAGACATACAGTAGATGTATAAATATTGACACACACGCTAGCACCCGAACTCCCAGGAAAACACTGTGCAGATCAATAGCTTTGTTTTGTGAACATACAACATTTGTTTGGGAACAATGATTTGGATTCGGTTTTGACCACTTAGTGCTTATGGCTTGCTTTGACAAGCTCCAAAAATCAAACTCAAATGCAGAAAGGATTTTGTCAGACAACAATCGGAGCACACTTGTTTTTGATTTGGTTCCTTTTTAAAGGGTGTCGGAGAACTCCTTTGAATTATAAAGGCCATTTAAGTTTAGATAATCTTTCTGTTGTACACATTTGAGTCAAATCAATCACTTTGTTTTGTCGTTCAGTATTTTGGAGCCCAGATTTGGTGTGATGTTTTGTCAAAAAAAAAAGCTCAGATATTGGTAAATCCATAGTAGCGAGAGAATGAAATCTCAGTGAGTCATCAAAGATAAATAAGTACATTTTGTTTGTTGCTACGTTTGGGGAATTGTAAGAAGCAGACTTAAATTTGAAGTTATTTAAAGTAAAGTAAGGTGACACCCCCAGGACTTCATTCTGTGGGAGGAAGAAGGAGATAAACAGCTAAGGTTCACATGTGTATCTCAAGCTTTGTGTTTGTTTACATGCTTTGTGCCTGTGCTTATTGCATATCTGTGCATATGTGTTTGTGATTGTACATAAGCACGGCCTGAAATTAACACCGGCCAAGTGCCAAATACGGGTAGATTTTCTGTTTGGCGAGCAAATCTCAGACGACTATTTGTGCTACTCTAGCAGGTACATGTTTATACCAAAATAGTCAATAATAGAAATACACAGTGATGTAGTAAATGACTATGCTGAGAGTCTATCACCTTTAGGTGTCATTTACATGCGTGCTGCTTCTGTTCCATGTCTGTTTTGGATTTTGAAACACACACAAACACACCTGTATACCATGATGACTTGCCTTTACTCTGATGCTGATTGGCTGTGATCCTGACATGTTGTCTAACCCTACCAATCCAATTATAACCCAAGCAACAGCCACTAGCCAATCAAAGCCAGAATATCCGAATACCGGTGGGGAAGAAAAATCAAGCCGTCGTTATTATGTGGCAATATTTAGAAGGAGAAAGCCAACAAAAAGCTGGTTCTGTCAAAATCCTGTCTGACATGGAGGTTTGGAGATAAAAGAATTATAAGAGGTCGACTAAAGTAAGGAGTTGATGTAGCGATGTGTTTCTCTGTGTGTCGCCAAGCCAGTATATGTAGGGTTTTTTGGGTTTTTTTGCCATTTTGCTTATAACCATATTTCAATTAAATTTACTGAAACACATATGTGACACAAAACAGAGAATTTATTATTTTGTCCAGTGGATTTTTTTCATCTACCAGTCCCCTTGGCCGCTGAGTCAAAAAGTAAATTTCAGACACTGTACAGAAGTGGAAGTGGGTGTGTTAGAGACAGAGATGCCGCTCCTCAAACTAGGGCATATCCACCTGCCACCTGGAGACCTCCTCAGACACGGCCCCCTGAAACCGCTGACAAGGCACCTCTGGGCCTTCCTGCTAACTCCCCCAACACACACATTCACACCTACACCTATACACACACACACACCCTCACACACACACACACACACACACACACACACACACACACACACACACACACACACACA
>JAPQRN010000016.1:4088373-4104646 GCA_037367275.1 Coranthus polyacanthus
CCCTCCCTTACTGAAATGTTGTTCTCTCCATTCTCACCACACTATCTGTGCTGAGAGCTGATTGGAGTCTTCCCAGTCTGATAATGGGCCACATATACACGTTACACACATACACACACACACACACATACACCTTTTTACAGCCACAGACCAGAGAGAGAGAGAGAGAGAAAGAAAGAGAGAGACAAAGAGACTCATCAAGTAATTAAGGCCGTGGCTCTCCCTTGAAAATTAAAGGAATGGCCCTTTGCTCTTCTCTCTCTCGCGCTCTTTCCTTCTCTCTCTCTCTTCCTGCTGAGCTGATTGCTGTCTGGCTTCTCTCCTCACCTGAGTATTTCACTCTCTCTCCCAAGCAGCCAACCCATAGTGCATTGTGCTTGTGATTACCCCACTGTGGGTAATTGCGGCGGCGGTCTGCTCATGTCATTTCCCCCTCTCTCTGCCCTTACAGAGGAGGCACCTCCCCAGAGGAAGAAGAGAGCTTGGGGTGCACTTTTAGCGATGTGTGTGCATGTGTGCTATATCTTATTGGGAGGGGCAAGCTAATAATGAGTGCAATGCATAAGTTCCGTCCTGGGTATATACTTATTTATTTATTTCGTTTTTTAAATTCTTCAGTAGGCTTATCCAAATGCTTGTGCGGACGCTTAACCCAGTCACCACAAAAAATGTTGCCACTGTATGTTTCAGCAAACCACAGATATGTGTAATATCAATGTTATTTATCCACGGACTCATATAACCTCAATGTAATTAGTTATTGAAGGATCTGCCACTTTTTTGCATGTCATTAATAGGCAATATGTTATTGGGGTGGATGCTGGATACACAAAATCCAGGACTTTGCCACCAGAGACTGGAGTTTGCATCCCAGCTCTGTAAGTTTTTAAGTTTTGGCTATAAATTCACATTGGTTAGGGTTAGGAAAAGATCACGGTTTGGAGTAAATATGAATAAATACATTGTGAGTCATTTGCAGACTTTTTCTGTATTAAACCAAGCCCTAGTGTCTTTCCCTTACCTAACTATAAAATAATAAGTGCAGTCATTGTGTAATAATACTGGGAAAACAAATGAAATATGTTGTCTGTGACTAATTGACAATTATGTGCATGCCAACAGCACTATGAGCAGTTAAAACACTATAACACTGATATACACGTATCTAGAAACGCAACATATTTGCATGCAACAGTTTCAGCCAAACACCTGTCGAACGTCGGCCCAGAATCTCACAATTGGTGTATCCTCAAAGATTGTATATTTATCTGTGCTGGCAGAGATTATGTATCAGTGGTTTGCAGAAACCACAGATACATATAACACAATGGCAACATTTTATTCTGGCAATTGGGTTGGGGCGTTGTGTATATGTGTGTGTTCGTGAGTACAGTCAAGCCCAGCAGGTCATGCACATGGTCAGGTCCATCTTTCACATCCTTATACAGAGAAAAGCGGGTCAGAAAACGACTTTTACCTTGGCTCCTTCTTCCACTTTGATAAGAGCAGGAAAATCATAAAGAGCCAGTCCACTTCACTACTGACAGCTTCTTTCACCCCTGAGTGTCAGTGGCTCAGACATCACCGCTGTGTCCAAAGATGTTTAGTGGAGGAGATTCAGACCGACGGGCAGATTTGTTTGTTTTTTTTTTAAGCTGTGGTAACTAAAGATCATACAGAATGCTCTGTGGTTAGCTCTCTGTTTGTCTGTATTTACGTTGCTCGTGTGATATTGGTAACCTGTCCTGGGTGTATCCACTTCAGCCCAGTGTGTGCTGAGATAGTCTCCAGCCCCATGACCCTTAATAAGATTAGTGGGTAGAGGAAATAGAAGGATGGATGGACACAACAGTTTGATGAAATGAGAAGAGGCAAGCTAACACAGCACCATATTTTCAAGACTGTTTTTTTCTTCTGTAGCAAAGCAACATTGTGCTTTAATCCTTACATTTCATGCATGTAAAAATAAATGATACTACATGTTTATTTTGAAGAGTTATTACTTAAGCACCTAATGTTCATTGATTAGGTTTGTGTTGTCATGAGTTGTTTTGTTTTTGCCCAAATTATTTCATGAGGTGATACTCTTTACTGATGGTAGATCCTCCTTTTGCAAAAGAAAATCCCTGAAACTGAAAAGTGAGCATTTTAAACCGTCAATTCATTTCCTCCTGTCACATTTACAGAAAATATCTCTTTCTGTTGTGCTTTTGCTGTAACCACAGGAGGATTTGTTTGAAAAAAGCCTGCAATATTAAAGTTGTCTAGATGCAGGGTCATGGGATTTCTTCACTTGGTTCCTGCAGTATCACTGTTTTGACAGTGCGGTCAGTGTAATGCCTCACTGGGATTTAGAGGGCTGGGTGGTTTAGTTTAAGGATATAGTGGATCAGTTGTTTTCATTTTTTATTTTTTACTGAAACCCTTTTGAATGACTAACCTCTGGTGCTGTCTGGGTGTTACAAGGACCTGTGGGTAGACACAGAACAGACTGCAACTTAAAATAACTAAAAATAACCAAATTATAGCTATGAATCATGGCAAAAGATATGCCCTCTGCACAGTTGGACAAATAAAGAGCACTCCCATTGTATTAGGGGACATTAAGGATCAGGGGCCAAACGATCCCTGTAAGACTGAAATGATAAGTGTACTCTACTGTTTTGTAGTCTGTGTTTGCTGGGGAGTCCGGTGAAAGCACACATTTCCACAGAACATTGTGAAGGGAGGTGCCAGCTGGCTATACTATTTGGCCAATCCCGTCTTCTGCTGTTCATCCAATCAGACTAGCTAACAAAAACACCACTACCTAAAACTAGGTGGTAGTAATTTGTCAGGTCCTCCGATTGCAGCCAGTCCTCTCTCTCACCTCACCATGTTGAACATTTCTTTCTCAGAGAAGCTGGCTTTTTGGACTTGAGCTTTTGCAGTCCTTGAGCCGTTTAATATTTTATTTACGTGCGAGTATTTCAGGGGATCTTCCATATGCAGCAGAGAAAAGAGACAATACAGTGATACTGCTCTCACCTTGGTCTGAAATCCATCAAACACATGTAGCCACACTCTGACAATGGCAGTTTCAACTGCAGCATGAGGACATTCAGGCCAAGAAATTATAGTCGCTTCTTCACCTCTAGTGTGTGTGTATGTGTGTGTGTGTGCGTCCATCCAAGAGGCAATGAACAGGCACTGAAAAGAACACAGGATATGGAACAGAGAGAGGGAGAGCAATAGAGAGAGAGATTTCATCTCCTCTCTGCCTGTATACATATCTCCTAGAATGTAGGTCAGGCAGCCCCAGTCACTCTCCGAGCCTGGGAGAAGGAGATTGCTCTGTGTCTGTGTGTGTGTGTGCATACGCATCACATGAATAAAGCATGTGTGTCTCTTGTAATATGTGCTTATTTGTGTGCTCTCTTGTCCCCATGTGCCATATGTGTGTTTCCATATGATGGCCGTGACAAATCTTGCATGTGTGTGTCTGTGTGTGTGTAAACGCCTGTCATGTACTGTATGTGTCACAGAAGATGTCACAACTGACATCACAGCCCTGTTTCCTTATTGCGATGTACATAACCATACAATAGGTGTTTCATCACCGCTGTATATGTGTGCCTGTATTCCAGAGCTGCCGGCCTTCCCGGGCTATTTACAGTGTGTACCTTGGCTTTGATAGATATAGGAGCGCAGCAAAGGGCAGGCATGGCCCCCCTGTTATTCTCCAAGGAGCAGACACACACACACACTTGTAGGATGCTGGGCTGAGGAGAAGTCTGCTAGTCCTTGGTCATATATTCTTTGTTTGTATCAAAGGAGAAGGATAAGAATAGCTGTGGTGCATGTGAGTCTATAAATGCGCATGATTGTATAAGGTCTGAGACGGTCTGTGGGTGTGTGCCTATTTGTGTGGTGTTTGCCTTCCGTTGTGTTCTCCCCTTGTTGCGCTGTGTTTGTCGCTGTCCTTGGTGCTCAAACTGGCAGACTTCGACTCCATGACTCGAATACTATACAAAAACACACACACCTAAAGTGCGCAGCTACAGTACTGTTTTGTTGTAATGTTGCGTCTTTTTCTACAGTGGTTAAACTCTTGCCACTCGCCACCCTTACTGTTACGCACACACACATAGACCAGGGGAATGTGGGATGTGTCCTGATGAGGAGTCAGAGAGCTGTGATTTGTCATCAGCCTCCACATGAAGACCTTCATCAGAGGACAGACCCATCACTTACACTCTGATTATAATGACCGAGGGGCCAGGGATAGATGTGTGTGTGTCTGTGTGTGTGTGTTTGAGAGTTGGTTGTTTTATATAGGGTAGATACAGTTGGAATTGTTTCAAAAATGTAAAAATGTCCACTGTTCAATCTGAAGCTATACATTTTTTATAGATGCTTTAAAAACAAATGCCTGAAAGCAGTTTGACTTTGTTTTACATCCTTTTTTTTCTCAATGAAAATTGTTTAGGGGAGCACCGGTGGCTGTAATCAAATACAAACCAGCCGTTGATGCCATTTTCAAAAAACATAAAAGACAGCAGGGCTGTAGTCATAAAATGAAAATATAGTTTGAGTGGCCCGTTGTTTCACATTAGGGTTTCATGTTAATAGCCATTTTAAAAGTTGCCTAAAAAAATACATCGCCTACAACTAATGGTTGCTGTTCCCAGCTCTACCACGCTTATTATTCATACTACAAAGAAAGTGGACAAAAAAGGTGAAAATCAAAAGTGTATGTGTGTGTGTGCCTAAGAGTAGAAAAAGACCCCCTGCTGGTTCAAAGTAAAGTCCGCTTACACACGTAACCACCACCGCTCCTTTTACATAACACAGAACCGGCACTGTGAGCACTCACTGTATGCTTATGGTTGTTTGTCCTGAGGGACCAGCTATTGTTTTGATTTAAGCTGCTTTGAGATTGGCTGTGAATGAATGTGTGAGTGTGTGTATATGTGTGTGCGTGTACGTGTTATGGGCCGTCTGGTAGGCTCCCTATGGGGGCCTTCATTCTTTGTGATGGTCCCTATACACCATCAACACCTCATCTGTTCTCTGCCATACATTTTCTCAATTAGCAGCACAGCATAGAAAGAACCACAGAGACAGACAGGCAGAGTACACAGGCAGTGTTTGAGTGCATATGTTCACTCAACACCTCCATCTCGTTTCCTTTTTCTGTCGTTATCTCTCTCTGTGTCACATGTTATATGACAGTTTTTTGTTGTTTTTTTTTTTTTGAGTGGGGCATCTTTACCCTTTTGCTCTACCGTATTCTTCCCCTCTCCCTCCCCTTTCCATTCCTCGTCTAGCTTAGCGAAGGATGGCGAGTTGAGGAGAGAAATCATGGAGGCAGCACGGATCATTAGCTATATTTGTCCCCACTTCCTGCAGAAGATGATAGATCTAGCTAATTACCCCATGTTGCCAAGCCTATCACACACGACACGCGCCCGTCGTTATGGTGGAAATCAACGTTCGCTTGGCGTGTGCCGCATAGCTGATGCTATATGACTATTCATGAGCCTAGAGTCAAAGGAGAAGAGGAAATTTCTGATCCTGTCATGGCTGCATGTGAATGTGATTGTTCTGGAAATGATTTTAATGATGCATGCTTTCCATCTTCTTTTTCCCTCTGTGTAGAAAATGAGTTTGGAGGAAGCGTGGTGAGCCTTTCCTCTCCAGCTGAACGTCAGTAGGTCACGGTGGGAGCAGAGGTCTGGACCAAAGAGCTGTCTCAACCCCAAATCATTTCAGGTATAGTTTCCATGTCCTGTTCTTACACGGATGTGTTTGCTTTTGTACAACTGTGGGATAAAGTTTCAGTTGCTTTTGGCACTTTTCTGTACAGTACAGTTCAGCTCATGAAAACATACAAACAATACAGATCCGTTTAAGAGACACAAATAGCTTCTAGTAGTGGTTAGGTTTATTTGGCTCCCTTCTAAAGCAATGTAGTGGGAGTGCAATCATCAAAGGTAAAATATTTTAGATAGAAGGCAGTAAAACTGAGTAGAATCAAACGTCAAAAGTCAACAAACTTGGATGTAAGTTGGAAACACAACTCTGTTAACTCTTCAGTGTAACCGCTCTCTGTCATCACTGGACAAACTGATGAATTGTCATATCGAATTCAGATCACAGCTTTCCACGGTTGAACCGTTTTAGAGCCGTGCTGTCACCCACTAAAGCCATCTTCCATACTAGTTATGAATCGCTCACCAGATTTTTTTGTCTCTGTCTTCCTGTCTCCATCACCCTCACTCTCCTTCTCACTCACTCGCTCACTCGCTTCCCTTCCTCCCTCTCCCTGCGCCCACTCAGATGCTATCTCCACAGCCCTTCACACTAATTCAGATGCACTTAGCATCGGTTTGGCACACATGTTTACTGTCACTAGATGATGCATGGCGTAAATACCTATTTGCAGTGAAATTTGATAATGCCAGCACAGTTTTGGTGGCTCCCTGCTGCTACACTGTACAGAATACCAATGTGAAATGAGAGTGAGTGTGTGCATGTGCGTATGGGTGGCAGAGGGTGGGGTTGGGCGCCATATGCCTCAAACGCATTCTCCCAAAACTTCAAGGTGAAAACAAAGGGAACTGATAACGATGTGAATTGTTGTGACAGATGTCTGAGCACCCCCATCCCCCATTACCACTGCCAAAATGATAAACACACATACATATACAGAAGCCTTGTTTTATGTCTCAGTGCATATTACAATAATCGGCCCATTTCTTATCATCTTTCATTCCCAGTAATATCCCAATTCTTCTCTATCAAACAGCAGAAACCCTCGCCTGATTTCCGTGTATCATTCGTCTGTGAATGATGGCATTCCTGTGTCCTATTTCGTGGTGAAGACATACTAATAATAAGCAAAGGCACTTTAATTTTCAAAGACGAGAATTTACATGATGTTTTCATATTGACGCTGACTGTAAAATCAATACAAACACAAACACAGTTGGCATTTGAACAGCTGTTTTTTTCCAATATGTGAGCCGAATAAATACTTTAGGTGCTTTCCACATTCAATACACAAAGTCCATGTATTTTCAAAGGTGACAAAGGTGACCAATCTTTGTGTTAATTTAGGCCCTTGTGTTTATAGCCTTAGATGGTGAGCATTTGAAATGGAACGCAGTCTTCACTCATTTCACCCCAAACCGTTTGTACTCTGAAAGTGAGTAAAATTCTTAACACTTACCACATTGTATATGCTGCATAATTGCCAAATGGATTAAAATTCATGGATGCAAATTACAAAACATGGGAAAAATGTCTGTCATACACATTTAGAGGCAGTGAATGGTAAATAGGATTGTGAAGTTTGACAGTATTTTTACCTAATTATTGGCTTGTGCTTGGTTTTAGATATACCAGCGGTGGTCATGGATGAAATAAAATGGTAGAAAATGAATACTTCCACTTTGTTCGAGTACATTACATGCCTCACGGAAGATGTTCTTTTCTGCTCGATCATTTAAAACATGTATAAATGTGTTTAATGCAGGTTTTGCCAACGTTCATTATGTTTCATTTTGTCATGTTTCATTATTTTATCTGGAGTTTGCATCATTGTTTGCTAAAATGGCCAACCTAGATTTCTGGAGCTCAGATCAACGTGACTCTGGTTATTCACCTCGGCCTCTAATGCCATTGATCTGAGGGCTAATTGAGACACAGACAGAAAAGGATTGGGCTTCCTCCTAATCCTCAATAAGCAGGCTAACCTTCATTATAGCCGTGACATTTTCCCAGGGGGTGCAAAGAGATAGAAAAAGCCAGACAGAATATGAAGAGCTCTCCAACATATGGCGAGCCGCAGAGGCGTGCATGTTGCCCGGGTCCAAATCTCACAAGGAGCCTTGAGGGAGGGAAGCGGAGGCAACAAGACACAGACTGCTGCTGTTATTGTTTATGTCTGAGTCGTTTGTTGTTGATGCCGTGTTCAGTGCTGATGCAGGCCTAAACGTAAAACCAGGGTCCTCGGAGAGTCTAACAGCTTCACATAGACGCTGTTAGTATGCACGTGTGTGCATTTCAGCCGACTGCACATTTATACAAGTAAGCTCAAAACACTGATAGACCTATTTCTTGCAAAAACAGAAAACCTTCTCAAAACATTAAGACCAGTTATCTTCGTTCCAAAGTTCTCTCAGTACTTTTTTAACATTCCTTGATAATATTGAAAGATGTCCAATTCAATTAGTTTGTGGGGTGTTTTTCATATATATATTTATTTTAAATATCTGCCTGACTGTTTCATTCATTTCAAAGTAATAATTAATAAGTAATAAGCATAAAATGCTCCCTATTTCTCATACACATTAAAGCTCTCGCAGCTACATTTCTAAACTGTCAGTGTCGTACAAACACTGTACTGTTGATACTCTTGGAAAAGTTGAACATTTCTAACAGCAAAATAAGTTTGTTTAGAGAAGAGGTGGGAGTCAACAGGAACAATACTTCCCATGGCTAAACAAAGAAACGAGCGCCAACTACAGAAACTTCAGAATGCATGAAAAAACACCCACACTGTACAGTATGATTGACAAGTGGTCTCTGGGTATTTCACTGCAAATACACCATGCAATTAAAGTAGAGAACAAATATATATTCTGAAATGTTATTTCATATGCATTTTAGAATTCATGACACATCTGAGCTCTGGTGTAAGGAGTCAGCCACTGAATCGAGGCACATTAAAACAAACCTTGTGTCTGCTCACAGACTCACTGGTGGTACTCTGTCAAAATAACCATGCCATTGGCCGACCATTTCAGTTGGCTATCGATAAACCAATTAATTTGTCCGATTAAAGGCCATTTTGAGATAATCGGTATCCACTGGCAATTATTAAGTCCAGCAATCAAAAAATGAATGCAGACATCTGCAGTCCAGGCTGCCTTGTCAGTGTGGCTGCAGTAGAACAATGTTAGTGTTCCCCATTTTTTATATTTGAAATAAGTGCACTGCAGTCAGAGTGCAGACACAGACATTTATTAGTATTATTATTAAATTGTTGCGGGCTCGAACAGCAAAAAACCTTTGGTCGACTGCAGCAGTCGTCATTCTCTTCACTTTCTGCTATCTGCTCAGCAATCTATTTTAGAGTCCTCCTCACTACGTGAAATAACAACAATCTCTGAATTTTCAACTACACGCTGAAAATGTCTGACGCTTGAAGCTTTTGATCGTGCAATAAGGCAGGTGCGCTTGGTTCTTTGTGATATTTGCTTTTGTGGGGATTTAGCCATTTTAATGCCAAGGCTCGCCTCCCCACGTGTAAATTGTTCCACTAAAACAAGTTTCCCCCCGACACTCTTTGCAAGGGCACCGTCACTGCATCCACTGGCCTTGCGCCGTCAAAGACGAATGTGATTGTTTAAAAGAAATCCAAACAATCCAGAGAGGTTTTTTTTTCCCCCCTATTCCAGAAAAATAATGGGCTCAACCAGAGTGTTCTCCAGCACTGGCACAACGCTAAACCGGAGAGAGGTCTGGCCCCTATTGTTTAGACATACATTAAAAGAACACAGTGAGAAAATGTGTGTCACATGAGATAATCTTCCACTTTAGAGGGAGCTTCACATATTGATAAAACAGAGTAGTGTTGAGACTGATGAGACACAGTGAGAGTGAACTAACTCCACTTGGCTCACATGACACATTTAGTTCTCACATGACACATTTAGTTTTACACACAGGTATACACACACATTTGCACACAGTTCTCTATGCTCGCTATCTGTCTAAATGAGTCCCTGAAAGGGAGAGCAGGGACCTGGTCTGAGAAGGTATTTTCTTTTTTCCTTTCTTTTTTTTTTTCTCAACAAAGAATATCTTTCTCATTGCCATGGAAACCATAGTGAAGTTTCATGTGAAAAAAAAATACAGTATATACACTGTTCTTCTATCTCCTCTTACCCACAGACACACCTACACACCCTCCCCAAAATACTCCAGGTTGTCCCCTCCCTTCTGCGCTAATAAGATTTACTAGGTATCCTTGCCTTTCATCATTTTATTTTTCTCCCGTTGAAACATTTATGGGCATTCATAAAGAAACACACCATTAGGAGTGAGGGCCTCTACAGTACAGTAAGTGTGCTGTTAATAAATCATGTTTAATAAAAAGAGACATCCAAACAGGGCCACGGCCCCCGTCATAGACCAAACCCAGCGAGCATGAATATTTAGGGACATCTGGAAATAACCGAGCGACGTTCAAGGCGTTAAGGTTCCTGAACAATTTATGATGCGTTGGTGAGGGGCTATACCTAACTTTAGACAGATACGGTATGTAGATCTGACATACATGAAATAGAGGTGGGAGAGCATAATGCTTACTCTGGCATATGAAAGGCCTTAATATTGAGGGAGAAACAGGATAACAAGGATGAATGGAAATCATACAGTTGTAGATCTGTAGAATTACTAAAATGACAAAATCTTCCATGAATGAGTGCATTAATTGTCGGACAGATGGATAAGAAGGAAAGGATGAATGGATTGAGAAGGGATTTATTGCATCATTACAAATTGAGAAAACAGCATTACATTAAAATTATAAAGACAACATTATGAAGTTTGTAATATATGATTTCATAAAACATTATTTGCTGCAGGAATGAACAAAGCTGGTGTAAATTCACCGACTAATTAATCAGTTAATCTGTCTTGGCCAGATATGAGTTTTGCTTGTTTTGTTTTTTTTATTGCTTTTGAGTTATTTCCTGAAATACTGAGCACTCTTCTGACATTACCGGCATATTCAGTGACACAATAAATAAAACTTTTGATTAAAAAGATCTCGTCTTTGTATAAATGGATTCATAGTATCCCATAAGAAGTGATGGCAAAGAGATTTTATAGGTCCCTTTATCTAGGCTGTAAAGTAGGACGAAAGGAATCCAAATGTTCTCTTGCTTTAAAATGACATTAATCATTTTTATGTCAGTGTGCCCATCAGTCAGGCCATCTCCATGAAGTGTAACATTCATGTTGCAAACATCAGGTGTGAATTGCGTGTGTGACAAAGGGGAAAAAGTCCTGTGAACCTGAAAGAACATGCATCCAAATTAAAGATAATTTTGCGATGCTGTCTGTCGTGTGTTTAACAGCTTGTTTGTGCCTTCTCTGCAGATGGAGGTGGATGCAGACGATAAGCGCCATCGCACACGCTCCAAAGGTATTCGCGCTGATGCACACACACACACACACACACACACACACACATCGCTGCCATTCAGGGTGACCTTCACTCCCCCAACACAAACACACATGCACAGACATGGGCACATACATATACTGTACACACACCGCTGCACAAATCCCAGACTGTCACACTTCAGTTGCCTTTTCTCACTGCTCTCTCTGTTCGTCTATCTCTCTTTTTATATATACTGTAGAAACCAAATCACAAAGCCCACACTTGAAGAACATTGTTCAAATTGAAATATCTACCACAGTGACATCTAATCCTGAGAAACAATACATAGCGCAAAATAAAAGCAAATTATGTTACTTTTCAAAGAAGAAAGTCTAGCTGACGAACTGGCCACTCTTTTTGTGTATACATATACTGTATACATAGATATTAAATCACCAGCCACTTAAAATGCTCTCCAGGTTCTGCCCTCACCTGCTCACACACTAAAAAACATCTAAAAAGAGATGTCTGTGTTTGAATCAGAGGACATATTTGATTCATATTTTATTTCCTCTAACTTTAGAAAGTATTTAACATCTTTGACCGAACAAGGAACAAGGTGGTGACCATAATTTCTACAGCATGTAAATCAGACTCTTTGTAAACGGTGTAGTGAAGGCCATGACCAAGGCCATGGCTTGATTGAGTTACGTCCTCTGCTTGTCGGCTAAAGCGAGAGCACATATGTGAGTGGAAGATTGCCACTGAATTCTATTCTGTATCTATTCCTCTTGGCTGAGCACACTTGTATACATTGTATTAATGATGACATATTAGTCCGTTTGGTTTGGTGATTCCTATTATGTATCACCACTGATGTTTTAGTGTTGTGCTGGTTTTTCGTCAGATTCTGTTTCAATCTTTGAAATCCTCTAAGCAAGCCAGGCAAGTTTATTGTCCTCAAAATAAAACTAATCAGCCCTAAAATGTATAACATAGTTTGCATAAAAGTGCTATCTATATAAGAAATGCTTTTTAACTTCACTTTCTTACACTAGTCAATACATGTATGTTTTAAAAGCTGTACACATGCAGTAGCTTAAACAGCTCTTTTACATATAAAGAAACACTTATTATTATATACAAACCCCACTTCCAGGAAAGTTGGGACATTTTCTAAAATGCAATAAAATCTAAAATGTGTGCTTTGTTAATTTGTTGTAACCTTTATTTAACTGACAAAAGTACAAATAAAAGATGTTAAATGTTTTCACTAACCAGCTTAAAAGTGTTTTGTAAATATAAACAAATTTAGATTTTAGTTTCTGTAACACGCTCAAAAAAAGTTGGGACAGAGACAAAATTGCAAGCAAGGATACGTCATCGCTCCCCACTTTGTGCCAAACTTCATGAGAGAATTGTCAGTCAGTTCAAAGGCAATATTTCTCAACAATCTACTGTACATAATATTGTGAAAAGATTCAGGGAGTTCAGGGAAAGCTCAGTGCATAAAAGCCAAGGGTTGAATGTGTGTGACCTTCGGACCCTCAGATGGCGTTGTACAAGAAACCATCACTACCATGATGAATACAGACACGTGGGCTTGGGACTACTTTGGAAAACCGCTGCCTCCAGAAACGGAAACCTGAAACTCCACGTCTCAGCCCGTTTGTGTTGGATGTCAGGTCGTATGTGCCACGTATGAAAAGACCGTCCAGACTGTTATCAACGACAGGTGCAAAAGCAGCATCTGTGATGGTCTGGGGCTGCATCAGTGCCCACATGGCTGACCTGCATATGTGTGAATGTATGTGCCTTCACATCAATGATGTGAAGGAATAGATTGGAATTTTACTGACATATGCTGCCATCAAGTCGAGAAGTTTTCCCTGAAGTGCATGGTTATTTCATCAGGACAATGCCAGGCCTCGTTCTGCACCAGTTACAGCGTGGCTTCATAGTCCCAGAGTGTGTGTCCTGCCTGAAGTCCACATCTGTCTCCTACTGAAAATGTATGGGCATCGTGAAGAGAAGAATCAGACAATGGCCACCACGGACTGTTGAGCAGCTGAAGTCTCGTAAACAGCAAGAATGGGCAAAAATTACAAGACTACAAGACTGCAACAATTAGTGTCGTCAGTTCACAAATAGTTGAAAAGTGTAGTAAAAAGGAAAGGCCATGTAACACAGAGGTAAACATGCCTCTGTCCCGACTTTTTTGAGTGTTTTACATTTACAAAGTACAATTAAGTTGGACAGTGAAAACACTGAAAATCTTTTCTTTGTACTTTTGTCAATTTAATAAAGCAAACAAATCTCTTTTATTGTATTTTAGAAAATGCCCCAACTTTTCTATACATGGGGTTTGTATATCAATCAGCTGCACATGTACAGTATATGTGTTTATGTATAAGTCTGTCAAGAATTCAAACATTGCACATTGCTGTACAGAATTGGCAAGATTTATTTGATGTAATTTAGACCCAGTGTCACAAGAACATATTTTGACCACCAGAGAGCACTCACAGTATATTTTACGACTGTAAAATGTCCTGATGAACTTGAGATAATGACGTAGTTTCCAGAATGATTAGATTTTATTTTTTGACTCGAGATGTTTGAGCAAACTCAAGCGATTTTTCTTTTACGTTGTATTGAGCTGAAGTGTTCTGATGGTAATTTATTTTGTGGTGAACCTACGCAGATCATAAGTCACAATGATCAACTATTCAGCAGGTCCTTTTAATGTGTTATACAAAGAGCTGTGGATTTAGCGAGCAGAAGTCAGTCCTGTTGCATAATCACCATCTCTCTCTCTCTCTCTCTCTCTCTCTCTCTCTCTCTCTCTCTCTCTCTCTCTCTCTCTGTGTTTCTCTCTCTCAGTGCCTGTGGATCCAGCATTAACAGAGCTTTTCAGGTCAGTGGGATTGAAAAAGTGCACTGCACCGATACACAAACACACTCACAAACACAAAATGCACAGACACTCATAAAATAACCATAGAGATACAAACACACACACACACACACACACAAAATTGGCCTGTTATTTTCTTAGTGCTGGGATAGAGACAGTCAAACAGTGCCTGGATCAGCTGTCACTGTTACCAACTAGACATCTCTGCCTTTCTTGCACTGTTTGATAGCTGCCTTCACAACAACAACCAATCACTGACGCTTGCTTCGGTGGCAGTTCTTCTTCTTCTTCTTCTTCTTCTTCTTCTTCTTCTTCTTCTTCTTCTTCTGCTTCTTCTGCTTCTTCTTCTTCCTCCTCCTCTTCATCCTGTCCTTCCTGCTCGCCTATTCTTCCTGATTCTTCAGCTGTGAAGAAATACCTATGGTTGGTGTGCTTTCTCTCTCCCTATTCCTCACTCTCTAAATGTATTAGTCTACACTATCTCTCTCTCTCTTTGGACATCTTCAGCGTCACAACAGATCATAACAACAGAACAGAAACAAGAAGCACCAAATTCTTTCTTCCCTCTAGTTACTACAATTCCCCCCTATGAAATATTAAACATGAGGGTTTTCTCCTCTTTTTATGTTCCAACTAGACGAGCTAAATAATTCTGTTTTTGTCTCATGTACTTGATGATATTTAGCATGATAGCCAATTATCAGTTCATTAGCCATGCAGCACAAGTCTTTATCTCTTTCTACGCCTACAGCCTTAAAGTTCTTATTGGGTGAGTTGAGTGGGTGGAAGGTAGAACAACTTTATTTCAAATTTGAAGGATTTCTTTGTGACTGCAAAAGTTTCTTTCCAGCCTATTTTTTAAAGCTACTGTCAGATTTTCGGAAAAATGCAAAAGCTGCATGTAAAATCTCTGCGAACAGACATTAAGGTTGTATCCAAAATTTGTCACTATTCACTATATAGTCCTGTATATAGTGAGTTTGTTTTGTAGTGCTGTCTGGAAGTATAAAGACAATGATTATACCCTACAGAGTTGACTCAAAGTATTTCACAATGCATTGTGAAAAGTAGTGCCAACGGCGTGTACTCAAAGTTCCATGATTTGAAACGGAAAACTTCCTGTGTCCTAAGTGGGCGTGGTCAGAAGTGTTGAGAACGTCATGTGGATAGATCAGAGCAGATTGATAAGGGCTACGTAAAAGAATAGTACGCTCAAGTCATGATTTTGGTGGTAACTAATATAATTTCAATGCAATTATCAATTTATTTTCGCGCTTGTTTTTACTCCTTTAGACGACATTTGTCTTGCCAGATCTCGCGTGTCAATTTTCTCCTGATCTGTGTGTCTGAAAAATGCCATTTTAACGTCAGAATGTTGCGAAGACATGTGGCTTCAGAGAAATGGGTCCAGTATGTGGGGTGAAAGAATCGATTGTAATCTGTGTTCACGTTCACTTCTAAAATTGCAATGTGTCTCCTAAAGGGAGAAACAGTGGAGAAACCCATGTGACACAGAACCAGGAAATCCCTCTCCAGTACTTGTTCCTGAACACTGCTTTCTGCTAATATGAATATCTATTATTTATTATATAGGGAGTAGTGATTGAGTGGATGAGGGAGTGATTTCTGACATAACCATGTTAAAAGTATTGTTTGTAGGCTTAAATGAAGGTATATTCATACATTCAATTTATTGTGAGATAACACTGTAAATGACTTAATCTGGGCGTCGTTTTGAAAATTACCCTTCCTTGTATTACTTTACGTAAGGACCCAATTTTACCAAAAACTTTTTTTATTAACCTGCTATATTGGTCAGTCTTAAGCCCCGGCCTGAATGGAGGGAGCCCTTATTCAGGCAGTAAGGGCAAATATAACAGCTTATTGACTTCTGTTACACACGGTACAACACACTCCCTTGGGAGGCCGAGGAGTATAGCCCAAAGGATGCTGGAGTTCATTAATGTTAGCCACTCAGCCGCCTTGTCCACACTTAGTTGTTAGATCAGGTTGTTACAGTAGTTGTTAAGGTAGCCACAGAACCATTCACAGTGCTTATTTACATTATTCACTTTCTTATTATGTCCAGTTATTTGCTCAAAGTATAACCTGTTTGGCCAAGACACTTCTAGGACTCATCACTGCATTCTGTTGCACATTCAAGGTTTTATGGTCAAAAACGCATTTTCTCAACA
>JAPQRN010000016.1:4105155-4117454 GCA_037367275.1 Coranthus polyacanthus
CCTCTATTTGTCTTTGCAAGTTGTTTTCACTGTAGGAATGTGTGGATTTCATTTTGTCCTTGGCTGTGTGTTAGGGGCTGGTTGCAGCTAAGATAAGGGTTCCTGCCTACCTATATATCAATAAATATTATTCCACCTCGAAGATTACTGTGTAGCCTTTAGCTGATATTCATAGATAGTACAAGGTGTACTCTCCCTCCGCCCTCTCTCCAATCCTTCTTCCCCCTTTATTTCCACGTCTTTCCCCCCTTTCCCTGTTTTCTATCATTCTCGCCCCTCTCTCTCTCACTTTTCCACCCTCACTCTTCTTCTCTCTCACTCTGCTGCTGCCTGCAGATAGTAATTAATCAGGGGATCGATGTGAAGCCTATCTCCAGGCTGAGGCGTCTATAATGTCGATAATATGCTCGATGGCCTCTCTCCCCAGAGAGCTGATAGTCTTCAGGACGAACACGCTTGACTTTGCATGGAGCAGCCTGGACCGGGTCAGATAGGCTCTAGCTGCTACGCTTGTGTGCATGTATGTGCATTACCTTTTTGTGTGCATCCGTGTAAGTCGTAAATACAGGAAAGGATTGAGATGGCCGCTGGGGTCACGCCACTGAAAATACCAACTGGAATAGAAGGACTACAAATAAACAAAGTATCTAAACTAAACGTTTCCTCGAAGCTGTTGCAGGAGTTTTCTGTTTTTTTAAAATACTTTTTCTTAAGCTTAAACATGCAACACTGCAGATCTGTGCTGTCTTACTTAATATTACTACAAATACTTATTATTGACACATTTCTAATTAGCATTATTAAAATCATAATGCCTTCAGCAGAATTAATCTGGAGATTAAATATGGCATCAATACCAACTACAGTGAATATCTTATTTGGTGTATGTGCAAAATTCATCATTGTGGCTGAGAGTTCTTCAGCTGCTTCTGGTTAGGGCTGGGCAATCTGACATCCTATATCGTGATTCGCATATTGAATGGTAGATATTCACATCTTTTTTATGTCATCCTACTCCAGTTTCCAAACTTCAAAAAGCATTTAATAACAGATTAGAATAGAGCTGTACAGACTAACACGCAGCTCAAGTCAATTACTTCTCTTTCTTCTCTAACATGATGTACATGTAAACAGTGCTTCTTTGTACAGTCTGTATGGCCAGCATCAGTATGGTGAACGAGTTTGTCATTTTACATTTTTTTTATTGTTATTTTACTATTAGGTTATTGTTCACTGCCAATTACATAGTGAAAATCCAAGTATTAATTATTATTTTAAAAATGAAAATAATTGTCTGTAGTAGAAATGGTGCAGCCTTAAATGTAATATTGTGTTTTAATTGTACAAATACAGAAATTTGTTAGCTTTTTCCAGTCTGTTTGTACTCTACAGTACATTTCAAAATTGAGAAAATCGGAATCCACAACAAGAGCCTTAAGTTCAATCAGACGCGTCTGCTATCACTGCATCATAGTCTCTTCACGCCATTCTCTCATTTACTAGAAGTTATGACCGAAATCATCTCAGCTCATCTTTGCATCAAAGTGAATGTTTGTGGCAAATTTTGCGACATACCGTCAAAACGATCCTGATATATAACGTTTTACCGACCGACCAATGGGCAGACACACCTTCTTATGGAGCTGTGCTGTGGACGCATCTAAAAACATAACGATTGGCCAGATCACCAACCCCTACATCTGGATCTTTTATATCTGCCTGGTACTAGAACATTTTTGAGCATGTAACTTCATGTCACACCGTTCCCTCTTTATTCTCTTGTTGTTGGCAGCTGTAGATTACTATCAATATTTATAATTGTTTCAGCTCCTGCAATACGGTTACTGTCACTGCCATAATTGCCAAGTTGTCATCTCCTGATTTCCGACAGCAGGACATTTGGCGGGGTGGTGTGAAAATGGTTTACATTTTTGTGAATGAAACATTTCCACAGTTGGAGAGGAACCGGTCACCTTTAGCAATTTGAGGGCATCGCGATGAGCTCACCTCCTCATGAACAGACGGCACTTATTAGGCTTCAAGCAATTCACAAGAAGTTGGTGCAGTCAGGAGGTGAATCTGAGTAGAAACATAAAAGCAAACCTTACAGATCTAGGATAAGAATACAAAAATGTTCTCTCATTAGGCTCACCGTGTCTCGCAGAATTTTAGTGTCATTGTTGATACTTTGCATTATACGACACATGGGATACAGGACATAAATACAGACGGGAGTTTGACATGTGGCAGTTTGAAGAGGTTGCTCTCAGCGTGTGTGTGTGTTTGTGCATGTACGAATGAGAGTGTGTGCTTCCTTGCAGCTGCCACACGTCTGTGCGCAGACACAGCAGCAGCAGATCTGAACCACACTGAAGGTAAAGGCTTCCACTCCCATTCACAGCTCCAATTACATGGTTGAATTTCTTTTATGAAAGAAAATATAAAGATAGCTTTAACAGAGCCCCTATCTCAATAAACCTCATCATGGTTTCCATACACGAGAGGTGGGATGGGGGGGGGTTGTACTAGACAGAAAGCTCACAGCATAAACATTCCCCTCCACATCTCTCTTTTGTCATTTGCATATTTACAGTCTGCAATGCTAATCATGTTTATTTGGGTGTATAAGTACTGTGCACAAGCTCAATGGGGGAGGAAAGCTTTATACCAAAGATTGTATGTTAGAAGCACTGGGATAAAAATTGCCCTTAACCCCCCCATTTCTGGAAATGAATGGTTCCTCCTGCAGTAATCCAATTTCAAAAGACAAAAAGAGCCATCTTACGTAACTAGGACAGCACAGGCTTTTGCTAATTACGGTGTTAATGCACAGTAAAGAATTCCCCTGATTTGAAACAAAGGCCAAGATTTGGGAAGATTTTTTTGTGTTTTGGATATCATGTATTTGTGTGGGTGCAGTTCGAATTTCTGATTAATAATTAATCGATTAATTGCTGTTTTAAATTGCTGCAGGAATTTAAAGGTGAAGCCATTCCTGAGAGAGTGTTGCTATTTGAACTCAACAGCCAAACAAAGACACACTCTCCGTGCTCCTTCAGAAGCTCTACCCCCAAATTAGTCGACGCTCATTGTGGTTAAAGGTTTCAGACACAAGGCTGTGTACAAACACCAGATTTTTTTCAGTGCACGCACAGAATGTACAGCCAGTAGACCATGAGAAGATACTCACTGAATTGGACAAAAAGTATATTGGATTAGAAAAGCTTACTTCATCTTTAACCCATTAAAAATGTATTAACTGACAAGTTATGCTTTATGCATTATTTCTCCAGAGCTCACATATCTATTAACCCTTAACATACGAAAACAAAACATACTGAGCAGACTGAAAATTAGCTGATGACTCATGTTCTAGTGTGGTACTGTCTGTCACTGTATGTTACTCATTTTTACTCCCTATATGTCATTTCTCTCTGGTTTATACTGATTCTTGTTGACCTACTCCTGTGATGATTACGATATACTGCTACTCTGTGCATCTTTAATACTGTTAATCACGCATGCTTTACTTGCACATACTTTTCATACTGGTGGTGTGCCACTCTTATTTTACTGCCATACGTGAACATGAGGAGTGGCATGATACGACACCACAGCGGTTAGACAGCAATAAATAAGAATAGGCATAAAACATAGTTCTCACTTGGTTTTTGTAAAGAGAAGTGTTCAAACTTAGCCCCTCGTTTCCGCTCAATGAAAGAGGAAGAGAGAGCAGGGGTCGAACGAGCAATAGACTGAATGGGAGAGCAAGTACCGATAGTGAGAAAGGCGTGAAACAGAAAAATTAAACATTATTTTCAAATCATGATCACTTCTTTCAAATTGATCATGTTTTACAGCACACATAAACAAACAAAGCACACACTTCCTCCTCCTTCCTGGTCACTGTGTCTGACCGACAGGTCTGGTAGGCGTGTGACAGACAGGGAGGTGTTTGTGTTTGTGCTTTGCCCAGAGTGTTGTCTCTCAGACAGAACTGCACCACACTAAGAGCAGTGCAGTCAGAGAGAAGAGTAGGATGAACCCGAGTCACTTCATTTTTATATTGTTCCTCCCTGTGCGATGCTGTTATTGGCTGGAGGTACAAACTCACTGCCCAAAGGTCAACACCCAGAAACCTCCTGAACACAGCAAAACAAGAGGAAAACAGAAAATGCAGGTAGAGGGCAGGGTCTCTGCAGGTAGATACACCACCACACACTGACAGAGGGTCAGAAGTGATGATTGAGAAGGATTATTATTGTATAAGTCTATATATTGTTTTTTTTTTTTGTTTTTGGGGAGGGGGGGCGTTGGGGAATGTTACATATTTTGCCTTTAACAATCTCGGCATCATTAAAATCTGCAGTGAGACTGACAGTGAACAGACTGCACTCGCAAGAATAATTTTAAACAAAATCAATTCTCTCAACGTTTGGAAAATCGCATTAAGTATTAATGATTAACCGATTGTTAATGTGTTCAGCTGTTGGTTGAGAAGAGTTTACAACCAAAGAATCTATTGCTCTGCGTGATGATGGTGTTTTTGGGAATAAGGAATTTGATAAATTGATGTATGTATCTGAGATTGCAGTTGAAATGGCACAGTGTGTAAAAGCTATCAATAAGTGAAGATTTTCAAGGTGGCTGTCTGAGTGTCTTAGGCTGACGTGTGGAGGTAACTATTCACTGCCTTATTTGCATTCATCAAAAAAATCCAAGGAAACCAAATCCAGATTTGCACAATTTCACCTTGAGCACGTAGATTTTATTGTCAGTCCCGTTGTACTTCAGCGCTGAAGTGTTGAGAACAGTTAAGTAAGGTGGATAACTGCTAAAGCCCCTCATTTTCCCCCTGTCAGATTTCTGCTACCATACAAAAGACATAAGGTTGTCCTCTGTCGCCGACTGGCCGAATGAGAGAGGCGTACAGCGCTGGCCCCGGCTGTAATTGCCGGTGTCAAAGCTGAAACATGGCCGAACAGGAAATGATCAAGTTAATGAAACGTTTTAATTATTCAACATAATTGTGGAACGTGATGAGCGTGTCGGTGAATCCCTGGTCTGGCTGTTCACACAAGGTGTCTCCAACATCGTCACACATTCACATACTGACTCTCTCTCTCTGTCCCTCTCCCATTCCCTTTGTCTTACACACATGTGAACACTTGCTCTCCCATGGTGCTCTCCCTCATCCTTATTACTCGCCATTCTCTTCCATGATAGAACGAGAGAGATCCGTCTGTGTTATAATTACTTGCCCTTGTCTGCTCTGGGTCGTTACTCTGAGCGGCCCACCTCAGCCCCCACCACTGAGCCTGTATGCCCGCTGGCCTGAGCCTCCGCAGCCATTCTGCACACCACTGCAGGGCTGATGGGCACTGGCATATTGATCTGAGAGCTGGAGAGCATGAGAAGAAAAAGAAAGATTCTTTTCCCCCTCACTCTTTATCACCGCCTCTCTGTCTAATACTACACACACTCACATGCACACATTTGCCCACTGTGCACAGCAGATAATTAAAGACAACTAAAACAAACATGAGGATATCAGTTCATCAGCACGCCTGAGACTCCCTCCCATCTCGCTCTGTCTCTGCTCTCTCCTTTCTCCCATTTCCTCATTTCACCCCTCCTCTCCTCTTCTCTTTTCCTCCCTATCCTGTTTATCCTCTTTCGCTGCCTTTTTTCCCCCTAATACCTTTCTCATTCTTGCTCTTTTCCTCTCTTCCTCCCTCCCTTCCTTCCTTCCTTCCTTCCTTTTTCATTCTACCCCTCCCATCTCTCTCGGCTGTCTCTGGCAGCGCTAATTCCCTCTTCAGATGGTGCAGCTCTCATTTGCATAGTTATCAAAGTGTTTGGACTATCCGACAGAAGCTGTAGGAAGGTGGGGTCATTAATATGTTAATTAGCTTCCCCTTCCTTTTTCTCCCCCTCGCCTTTAGACGCCGGCGCACCATCCATATCCTCCACCTCTCTCTCTGCTTCACACGCAGCCTTTGAATGTTTGAATACCCTCAGAGGCCCTGCAAATGCCATAAGACTCTGTAGACATCCACACATGGGGGTTAGGGTAGGTTCACAGTTATCTATAGTGGCTGTGTGTTTATATGTGTGTCTGTGTCTGTGTGTGTAAGCTACCATCAATTACATGTCTACGGTCATGGATTAGCTGCATTTGTACGTATGTTGAAATTTTAGTGCCGTAATATAATCTGGTTGCACAATTCGTAGCTCCACCCCACCCCTGAGTTTGAAAAGCTTCTCTAAGGGCATATTTCCCTGAGACAGTTCTACAAATCTACATATTGAACTATATATAGATTAAGTTTAATCCTGGCCTTCAACAAAGCACAGTTAATGAGGACTCTCCCATTCAGAGGCTATAGGCTAAATCTGTTCACAGGATGCTGTTCCCATGTCAGTTAATGTAACATGACGACAATAAGTGTCCAGCGTAAGGGGTGCACGTCTTGTTAATTCTGACTTCTGCTCATGAATAAAGGTTAATAGGCCATTCATGGTGTTGGCTGTTGTAACAAGGCGCGGTTGGCAGTGCGCTGCATATTAGTCAGTGTTGATATAGGTGATTGACTGAGGTACTGTCAACAAGCAACTGTGGCTGACGTTAATTTGAAATGGCAAGGGATGTTATAAGCAAATGTTGGTGCGATGCATCATGGAAATTGATGTCCTTGCTCGAGTTTGTTTTGTGGTGAAATTTCATTCCAGCATCCCGAGAATGATAACGTTTAGTTAGCAATATGCCAGCACACAGAGGTAAGTGGCTCCCGGAATAAAAAGGAAACATGAAAATGAATCAACATTTTTCTGTGAAACTGTAAGGTAACCGGGCACTGAAGTGTTTTCTGAAGTAGGTTTCAATAATTTAACCAAGAGAGTGAAAGCAGAGAAACTGTTACAACATTCCTGTGAGTTCACCAGTTTTGATTTTAGGTTTTCAAGGATTTTAAGAAACACAAAATGGAACAGCGGCTCACTGAGCATGTTTATGTTAAATAGACTTTATTTCTGTCTCCTGATCTTTGTGTGTGTTGCCGTGTCTCTAGAGTACCAGTGCACCAAGGGTTGGCTTTGTATGTGTGTTATATTAAAAATGAATGCCTGTACCTATTTTATCACAGAATCATCCACAGTAAATTGAGTGATACTGTAAATTGAGATAATCACAGTGTTTTTTGTTTTTTTTGAAGCAAGAGGCAACACAATCCGCCAAAACATGTTTTATACCACCTCTTTTATGTATGGTTCTCCTTTTCTCCAGGTGAAATAGAGTAGAATAGAGCAAAGGCAGGATACTGAGAGTACAGATTAGGATGGTGGAGCAGAGTTTGATTGAAGGTTTGATGATGATGAGAAAGGAAGATAGAGCAGATGTTTCAGAGTATCAGTACATTTATATAAAAATATATCATTAGAGGAAGGACGGTGGAACGAAGACAGATGCAGAGGAAAAGCAAAGAGATTAGATGAGACAAAAGGTGAGACGAAGAGAGCCCTCACCTTGTTCTTTGCAACAATAAAAGCCTCGCAAATCCGCCTGGCCTTGCCTCTGAATCCATATTTCTCTCTGTGCCAAACGGAGAGGGCGTTCAATTCAGCCCACACAGGGCAGACTTAATAATTACTCTCACTTTGAACGCAATTTCCTGGCTGTGGGAAATGATTGACAGATTGTATCCATGGTGTCAGGGGGCCAGCCACGCCCCTCCTGACTAAGGCAGAAATTAGAGAACAGCAGGAGCTAAATTACACCTTAGCAAAGACCTCTGGCAAGAGGACAGGAAGAGAAGCATGATGAATGAGAAAAGGATCAGAACAGAAAGGTAGAGGGGTGAGTCGCATGGGAGCATGGAGATGATTGGAGGAATGGCTTGGAAATACATTTGTAGCCACACAAAAGCACACGCGGATGCTGGGAGACACACAAACACACACATACACGCGCACTGAGGTAATGGGTCTGCAGTACTATTGGAGTGCAAAGGGAGAGACACTTAAATGCCATCTCTACAGTTGGGATGCTATTTACTCCCTCACACACACACATGCACACAGTCATCTCCGCTCTCTCTACTATGTCATGCTCTCAAAGCACTCAGACTGATATGAGAGCAGCAAGCAACCAGCCGAGTGCCACAATAAGTCTCAGGATATCTGCAGCTCAACAACAGCTGGAAGTGGGCACGAAGAGTGACAGATTGTTAGTTTGTACACATTGTCAGGCAAAAAATATCTGACGGACACCTTCCACTGAGGTCACAGTACAGTATGGACAATGGATTGTTTTTTAAGATATTTTTTGGCGTTTCCAGTTTATTTTTGATAGTCATAGTCATAGTGGAGACAGACAGGAACAGTAGATAGTGAGGTGATATGCAGCAAAGGGCCAGTGACACATCTGAACACACATTTTGGCAGACCTGTTTAAAGAAAAATAATTTTTAATATCCACTGAAAGAATGCACTAAATTACTTGTTAATGGCATATTATACTGTATAACATGTCTGCATTAAAATATCTAAAAACAACTTCTATACTTACATTATATCAAATATTTCCAACAAGAAATGTGTCATTTTATGCAATGTAACAACCAATTTTATTGGTCGACTGTCAGTGGCATCATATCATTACTAACGTTACTTGCGGCTGTTTCATTAGAATAAAATGAGTTAACGTGAATGTACGTCACAAAATGTACTGTAATGTGATTACAACTGTAATAGGTTACCTCAGCCTCCATGATTTTCATTTCCAGTGGTGGTGAAAACAACAACTCCCATGAACCCATGCTACTTCACAACTATGTCTTTTATTATTGTTTTGACTGAGAGACCCCTAGCGGCAGGAATTACATTCTGTGAGTTTAATGCGGACGTGGATATTCTGTGCAGAGTTGGGCATTGCTGCCCGCTGGTGTCGAAACCACTTGTGGCTGCAGTCTGATGGTCTGCTAAGTGTTTGCTGCTAAGACAGATGGTGTACTGTAGGTTTACCTCTATCTGGGTAAAGTGCTGCCAGCCTGGCTTCAAGGGCCCTCGACTGGAGCAGAGCCTTCAGAACAGGCTCTTCACCTGGAGAGAGAGGGGAGAGAAGCAAAGGGCAGCTTGCTGACACACACACATTCACACGTACATTCACACCTACGTAGTCTCCCTTAATGCTCGCTGACACAAATGTAGACATACAAGCAGTGCGCACACACATCCCGAGCCCTCACACACATACAACCTACTTCACATGTAGAGCAGCATTCCCAGCTGAGTGCCTCTCTCCAACCTGGCAATTTCAGCGGAAAGAGAATCCAGCTAAAGTACACAGGGCATCATGCTGCTTTCACAACAGGGGGGTTGAATGGCAGAATGGCCTCACTACAGCCCTCGTTACAGCAAGATCCAACTCATCTATTTCAATAGCACTCTATCATTCACACTTGTGTGTGCATATACAGATGGCGCTAGATTGCAAGTCTCAGTTTTTTTACAGTCTTGCTGCATCAGTCTTGATTGTTGCTATAAATGCTATTTATCTAATTCAGGGAAAATTTAAGGGGACAAACCTCTATACTTATTTCCAGCGAGAAACAAAACATACCCAAGTACAGTTTATACACAGAAACACTATACACATGCTCACAGACACAGCACCATCTGACAATGATGTTTTGGGTGACATTTAGTTTCTAGGTTGCACAAGATGCTCCTATAAATGAATCATGAGTAAATCTGTGAGGTGTGAATAATAGATGGGAGGAGAGGTAAAAAACAAAGGAGTGCTGTTATTATTTGTTAATAAGACACTCTGGAGCATCACTAACTAGATCTCATTACCACAATACACGCAGGCATGCATACGCACATACCGACAGCCACGCACACTTTCTGCCACCTACATGCGCACACCTTGTGCACAAACCACACATGCCAAACACATGCAGAAGTCTCTCATCCTGCATGACTATTTTTACCTGTGAAGCCTGTCGTTGCCTAGCACTCTGCAATTACATCCCACACTCCACCGACGAATGATTAGAAGCAATGATGGATGGGTTAACACTGTCACCTAAGAACGCCTCAGTGCAAAGCTAATTACGTGACCATACATGTGTCATATGCCCGATACATGTGATAGCCCTCTCAGCCTTCTGCCATAACTGTGGAACAAGTGCGATAAAGGTGGACGATGTGTCTCCTACTAATCTCAACAGATAAGAGATGATGAAGTAACTGCACTGTTGATTAACAGATCGTTGCTTAGGTTGTGTCTTAAATATAGACATATATATATATATATATCAGAATGACAGAAAGAGTTCTTTTAATCTGACTTCTGATGTTATGTCTGCCTCACAACATATTACGTATCTTAATTTCTCTTGTGTTTGTGTGGTGACAAGAGGAAAGTTGTGCCCAAAAAAAAAAAAGTTGCAACAAGCAGGAACAAGTTTTGTTCAGCAAAATTCCTTTATTTCATTACAAAGGTTATATATCTTGTAGACAGACAGTATCTCTCTTCTAATCCATCCCCTGATTTCATCATTATCCACCACGAAATCACAGTCAAAAATATTTTGACTTTTATTTCTCTGATGTGCAAAATTTCTTTTCACTCTGAGAAAGCATGCTGTAGAGTTTCTGCCACATATGACAACAAAGTTGTATGCACTTAGTGTTTGTGTGCATTCCCAATTTTGGTGTTACTTGGAGGTGTATGTATGTCTACTTATACATGCAAAGTATGTGTGCCTGTGTTGTGTGTGTAGACAGGGATGCGAGGGGTTGCGTTTATGATTGCCACAACTGCAGCTGGGGCTGTGGGCTGAGTAATTGCCTGTCTTGGTAGCGAGAGCGCAGTACCGAGCTAAAAGTCAAGTGCTCTCTTCCTGCTGTAGACCTCATTTGGATTCCACATAGCTAGCTAGCAAGCTAACGCCAGCCTTGGGCCTGTATTATTCATAGCTTGACAGATAGCTCTCACTAAAAGCATTGGAACTGGGCCAGGTGGTGATGGAGCGACAGGGAGAGAGGCACCGCTGCACCTCACTCTGTGCCGGGCAGGAGAGGAGAGGAAATGGAAATTGAAGATAGGATGGAGCAGCAGTGAGACGAGCAGTTTTAACAGAAACAGGGATGTGTCTTAGTGGTGTAGGAAAAGCAAGCAGGGATATAGAGATGAAGAGACTTAGGGGTGAAGCAGGTTGAAGAAGAAAATCAGGCAGAATTATCAGAGGAGTGTCTACAAGGCGTTAAACCATAGCTTAAACTAAAACAGAGATAGAGGATGAGTGCATTAACCACAAAAGGGTGAAAATGTAGAGAAGGCAGCAGCAGAAACGAAGAGCAAGTGAGTGAAAGCATTTCAAATAGAGAAGAGAAACAGGCCTGGAAAAAGAAGAAGAGAACAGGCAGCCATCCACCCCCGCCAAGCTCAGCAACCCCTCTGCTTCCATGTGCAGAACCAGATAAGGTCGCATTAATCAAAATCTGCCACTTCCCCTTCCAAAAAAACACCGTCTCTGCCATCAACCCCCCTCTGTGAAGTATCTGTCACCGAAACGGAAATTTCCATATTTAATGGGAAAGCTTTATATCACCAAAAAGGCAGTGTGGGCTGAGGGTGAAAAGAACAGAGTTGGTTGGATCTGTCAGCTCTGTCATTAGCTTATACACTTTAGACTGCATGTGGAGCCTTGGGGTTCATTTCAGTTTGGCTGCGATGCCATTGTTATCATTTCAACAGTATGATGAAGCTGGACAGAGATTGTTGCTACAACTACAATCACTAATATATCATCCAACTATACTATAATATCTATTCTATATCGCTACTTTTTTTTTTTTTAGCTTAAAGCATAATAATGTTTTTTTCCCGCCGCATTCTGTCCTCACATAAACCTCTAATGCAAGTTAAAACGCACTTTGAAAGCATTTCAAAGCCAGAACGGCCAAATTTACAGTGGCATGCACATGCGACTTCCCTCGTCACGCCTTCTCCTCTGATGCCATTTGTTTATTTTTTCCCTTTGTAATTTTTTTCTCCATATTTGCCTCCTGTGCATATTATGACAAGCCTGCAGAACTACCTTTCCGACATTACCCAGTGTCAGATAAACAGGTGGTGTTTATGCTTTTTTTTTTTTATCCTTCTCTTTTTTCTTTTTCTTTTTTTTTTTTCAAACCGCCTCCCCGAGGAAAGACATCAAAGGGAATAACAGATCATGTGCGGTGAGTGCGGAGCGTGCCAGGGGGTCATGGGCATGAAGGGGGGGGAAGGG
>JAPQRN010000016.1:4122196-4151465 GCA_037367275.1 Coranthus polyacanthus
AATTTTGAAATGAAAGCTATAAACTCCACTGACCCTTGACAAATTGGAGTGATCCCCCCCCCCCCCCTCCCTCACTGTCCCGCAGACCCTCTCACTGCCCTGGGGGAGAGGTCTGGCTGTCAGGCAGGGAATGAGTTTCCACGTGGGTTTAGATTAATGAAATGAGGCCCTTGGTTGTGGGGGGTGCAGGGGGTCAGACCATTAAGGAATCCCTGGGTTGGGCGAGATTGAGCCTGCCAGCTGACTGGACCCTGACTGACTGATGGACGTCCGAGACTGAACAGAGAGAGAGGGGGGGGGGGGCAGGTTGGATAGGATATTGGACTGTAGGAGTGACATAAAAAACAGAGAAAAAGAGGGAGCAAAAATGGGTTTCTGAGACTGCAATCCATGGTCCTACAATAGTCCATTACCTGCTAACTACTGCGATAAGCATTCAGTATAACAGCACCACCACAAAAGCAGCACATGCTGACTAACAACTAGCACTTTCTTACTCTCTCATAACGCCTCATGCCATTCATTCACATCAGGTCTTACTTTAAGTAGTGCGGGGCCGGGGAAACATCCAGAGGTTGTAAAAATAGGAGCCAGGGATATTTCACAGCCGAGTGAACATGCCCAAAAGCGTGTTTAGCTCTCTTACACTCCAGCCTGGACAGAAGGTTTATTTGATGACCAAAACACTCAGCAGAACTCATCATAATTCTGACAGTGTGCAGCGCTTTTGTACAAAAGTGCCACACACCAGCACACACACTTATACATAAATGTACAAGTATAGCAGCAAAATGTTCTGAAGTCGCACAGATGCAGCTCACACTGGGGGCCAGGTAGCAGCTTGGGGCTCACAGAGGTTTGATGAGTGAAATGGATTAAGCCCCTGTGATCAATAGCCTGAGCGAATACACAGATTATCAGATTATCAGATTAGGATCTGTCCCCTTGCTGCCGAGGGGAGCCAGAGAATACATTAAAACCCGAGGTGCCTTGGCAAGATTCAATTAATCAGGCTACAGGTTGTCTTTTCCCCCCTTACAGTCAATTCCCGGTGAGCAGTTGTGTTTTGCTGCACTCGGTTCACGTCAAAACAAGGGCATATCAGTCTGGAACAAAGTGTTTGTGGAGCATGCACAGTGATTTTCTTTTGCCTGGAGAACAAATTGATGTTACCTGAATATAAATGAATGTGAAAATAAACAGATTCGTCTGCTTTGTTTGCTTCAAAGATAGAGATTTTATCCTTTTTAACTGTTTTCTAGAAGAAATGGAGCATTTTATTATAATTGCTCAATAGTTAATGAGTACATGTCTAATTAAGGTTGGTTAAACAAAGTTTGATATTTTTCCACCAGAGGAACTTAAGAGGCACAGCTTTCCTTGCAGAAACAGACAGAGTTGGTCTTTATTGTATTCATTCCAAATGCAGTTTGTAAACTACAGCACCCTGACACAGACGTCTGAGTGCAAATGAGCAATAGCATTTATGGCCAGGTGAGGCTAACAGCTAATGGCTGCCCTGTTATCTCTCCTCTGCAGTGTGTACGGCTGCCCTCTGGCCAAGAAGAGAAAGAGTCTAGACAGACAAACCCTGGAAAGCTCCCCTAAGAGGAGCACCTACCTAGATGACATGGACAACTCCACAATGGAGGAGTGCTATGAGACAGACGGAACCGAGGAGATGGATGACAGGGAGGAAGAGGAGGAGGAAGGAGCGATAGAGGAAGAGGAAGAAGGAGAAGTGGAGGAGGACGAAGAGGAGGTGGAAGGCTACATGGACTACAATGTGGAGCAAATGGAACAAGAAGAAGGGGAGGTCGAAAGAGGGGACGGAGAGGAGGAGGAGGAGGAGGAGGAAGAGGAGGTAGAGGTGGAGCAAGATGAGGAAGAAGAGGGTGATGAGGACAGGGTGGAAGAGGAGGAGGAAGCGGTGGAGGAGGTGGACTATGAAGAGGGAGATGAGGAGGAAGGAGAGCAGAGTCAAGAGCAAGGTGAGACCCTTTTCTCATCACATTGTCCTAAATATTACAAATATATGCACCAAATGCACTAAAATACCTGTCCAACATTGAACCAATATTTGTTGCATCCAACATTTGCATACTGGTTGTTTATATTTCCATATGCGATGGACTGAAACCAGTAGTTTGAGACAGTTGGATGTAATGTTCAAACACTCACTGTGTTCCGCATTGGAGTGAGATGAAAGATCTGTAACAGCATTGAAATTCCAGCATGGGTGAAGATATAAATGTATTATTCCTACAGTGATTGTTTTTTCCTTTGATATTGTTTATTAATTTATTCATTCATTTGCACATTTCACTTGGTCATGTTCTCAAAGCTGCAGATAACTAATGTACCTTAACCCCACTAGAGGCTACATTTGCAACAAACATGCGAGCAATAACTACTTTTTACTTTTTTTCTGTCTAGAGCCATTTTCTAAATATTTTCTAATTACAAGGAAATTATCTAAAGTGATGCCTAAAATAAGCAGCATCCTCCTTTGCAATTATTCCCCACTGAAATGTTTTAACCTTCTCCATAAGACCATTTTCAGAAATATCAGACTTTAAATTGCTAAAACTGAAGCGACAGAAAGAATTGTAAAGGTCAAGTAACTAACAAACTAATATTTTTCAATACAACAGAATCTAATCAAAATGTAAATCACAACAATATTAGAGCTGCTGACAATCAAAGCATTTCTTTAATTATGGCCTTTGCGAAGATGTGATAAAAATAAAATACCATGTAGTTTTGGGACTGGGATTTGAGAAGCTCCTGCCCCATATGTTATCTCCTTTCCCCCCCTGACGTGCCCAATACCAGATTTGGCAGGTTTCTCTCCAGCAGATTCTGCTTTGCACCCCCGCATCACGATTGGACCTGACAGTGCCTTCAAGTCCAATTAAGAGTGAAGCTCTGAGAGAGGAGTGTGTTAACCCTGTTTGGCGCATAGCTCTACCCACCCAAAGTGTTGATGTGGCTTCACAGCAGGCTGTGCTCCTATTTTCTTGCCGACATGTGAAAACATCTCTGTAGACTGGTGTTCATTAGAGCCCACAGCCCAGGCCTTACCCTTAACACTGAGACAGTGGACTGTTGCCACTGTCTGTTTAGCCTGTCAACAGCCTGTCTTCCTATGGGTAGTGGCTGATTATCATGTATTTTTAATAAGTGCAATGCACCAGACACAGTATGGGTTGTTGTCGCTGTCAGGTGTTCAGTATCTTGATGAACTCTTCAAATCCTTCCCATCATTCAGCCCTTTAATCACTATGTTTTTTTTACGGTAGTAGAATAGAAGGACATTAGCTGCATTTACCCAAGAAAAGCTAAATCCTTCCATATGCATCATTGCCACGCTCCTCATTCACCCCAAGACAGCAGTGCTGGGGTGAATGAGGCAGTATGTAATAGAGGTGACTTTCTGGAGCCTCTCTGTGTTTCTCGGTGGCATGCACATCTCTGTAGCTAATCCAAAGCCAATTCAGGGCAGGGCAGTCTCTCTGTTCCCTCCCTTAATCTGTTTCGCTTCCATATCCCTTTTGTGTACCTTGATTGCTCTTCAAATTGCTTTCCTGTGCCATGTTTCATACCATCAAAAATTAAACCCCTGGTGCAGGAGGTTGCTGTAAGAAGCCTTCCACTGTCAAAATATGTGCCTGGTCATTCGTGACTGTTCCCTCTTCTCGCTCTAAAGCCCTCACCCCCCAAGCACCAATATTGTGTTGCTCTCATTAGATTGGAGTGTGTGAATGGTTGTGTGTGTGAGTAGAAGTCAGTATGAGTGTTAATTCATGTATGTACGTAAAAGTTAGTGTTGTCTGTGCCGTTGGATAATATTTTTCCTTTTCTGTGTATGTAATGCCAAGTTGAGTTTGCATAATTGTGTATATTGTCCTAAGAGGTATGTCTTGACACCAGGTGATAATTAATATTTTATCACTTTTAATTACACTTCAGTGTATTATTTATTATTATTATTATTTGTCTTGTTCAGAGGTGAAACTCTCAGTTATTATTTCAGTGCGTGGGCCTTTGGGTTCATTTTCTCTGTAGGAATGTGGCAAATGTGATGCCAATGTGAGCGATGTGCTCTTGGCGGCTCAGGGCGGAAATGTGAAAGCAGAGGATTGGAAGTGCTCCAGGAGTGAGTGCTTGAAATTACTGACAGAAGAGGTTCAGTAACCTTTTGCAGCCTGTCAGAATCAATTAGGCAGTGAAAGGAATTCTAAAGATACTGATGATTGAATGAAAAAAAGAACTTTACTACCAAACGATGAATAGCAACTGACTGGGGTTCATCTTGTTGCAGATGGAATACCATACACACTGTTTTGATTTATAGTGCTGAAAATGTTATCTCATTTGCAACTATATACAGAATTTTTCAGTAATACTATTCATCATACGACCTGTGAATATTTTTTCAAGAAATCCAGGAAATTAGAGCAAAAATGAGTCTTGCCAAAGATGCAGTCCCTGGTTTAATAAAGTAACATTTACCAGAGCATCTTTCTCTGGAACTTTCCCAAACTGCTAAATTTAACTTCCTGTGCTGATTCACAATTCAGAACACAAGCTGCTGTTAAGACTCTCAAAGTAAATTATTAGGGGAAGCAAAGAGTTCCTTATCCAATTTAGATGGACCAAGCCCAGAAATCTGATTTACCAGTAAAATAGAATGACGGAAATGAAATTACAAGACATTTGTTCTTTCTTTGCAACAGAGGACGATCAGATGAGCAGTGGCGAGGGGGGAGAGGGTGATGGTGGAGGTGGTGGCGGCAATGCCAAATCTGGCCTGATGTCGGAGAAGGACGATAACAACAACGACGAGTACGAGAACTACGATGAACTCGTGGCCAAGTCCCTGCTCAACCTGGGCAAGATCGCTGAAGACGCTGCCAACCGAGCCATGACAGAATCTGAGATGAACAGCAACTCCTCGCACAGCGCAGAAGAAGAAGAGGAGGAGGAGGAAGAGGAAGAGGAGGACGAAGAAGAGGACGACGATGAAGAGGAGGAGGAAGAGGAAGAGGAAGAAGAGGAGGAAGAGGAGGAGGAAGAAGATGGTGATGAAACGCAGAGAGGTGACCTGAGTTTGGACGTTGACAGCGATGTAGTCAGGGAGACAGTGGACTCTCTGAAACTGCTGGCACAAGGTCATGGTGCCGTACTGTCTGACAATTTGGACGGACAGGAGTATGAGGACGGTACAGCCGAGAATGGGGAGCAGAATGACTGTTCCCACAGTGGGGGAAATGCACACAGCGGTGGTAATGGACAGATTAAGACCACCAGTAACGGACAAATAGAAAACAGCGATGAGGAAGTGTGTCTAAGCAGTCTGGAGTGCCTACGGAACCAGTGCTTCGACCTGGCTCGCAAATTAAGCGAAACGAAGTCTGCTGACCGAATTGGGCCACCCCAGCAAAATCATTTCTCATGCGAGGATGCCAGTCAACAGCCCCAGCATCCGGGCTATGGGGATTACCAGCATAGCCAGGAGGACAGGCGGACGCTTGATAGGAACTATTCAGACATGGACAATCTCATGAAGCTCGAGGAGCAGCTGAGCCCACGCTCCAAGGCCTTCTCCAGTTGTGCACAGGATGACCGATATCACCCCAACCACCGAGACTTCGATGAGGACACGGCCTCGGTGACGTCAGACCGGTCGGAAGAAGTGTTCGACATGACCAAGGGCAACCTTTCCCTGTTGGAGAAGGCAATTGCACTAGAGTCAGAACGTGCCAAGGCAATGCGGGATAAAATGGCGGCCGAGGCCGCAAGGAGAGACGGAGTGAGGTATAACCATGAAGACCATGGACCGCGGCACGGCTACGGTGTAGAGCGTAAAGCCCGGCTTCCCGATGGTATGAAGAAGCCTTTCTACCATAAAGGTGAGTGCAGCTTTCAAACACGGACACGCTCAGATGCACATCAGGCTTCCATTGGAAACCACAAGTGCAGACATGTTTACCTCATTTAACAAGCTCAGGTAAAATGTTTGTGTGCCAATGTTTGGCTCTGTATTCTATCTATCCTGAACTGGAGACTAGACAGCCCACATGCATTCTGGGAACCTTACCATAACCCCAGGACAAGCTTTTTCAGCCAATTTGGAAATTCGCATCTCGGTAGCAGCGGGAGCGGCAGCAGCAGCTTATGTTGTTAAAATAGGCCAGCATGGAAACATCAGAGGGTAGGCTTGTCAGGCATAAGTAATGGCAATCTGCACGGCCTGTTAGGACCGCAAATCTCATCCCTGCGATGCAGCTTGGGGTAAAGCTGCCTATTTTTAAACCTACGCAAGCAGTTGGGAGAAGAAGCTACAAAACAGAGACCTTCTGCCTTTAGAAAGGATTCATTCTGTAGGCAACAAGAAATATTTCACTTTTTTATTGTGCTCACATCCTAATATTTGTGTGTTGACAAATACACATGTTGTTTGTTCCCTAAATATTCCCTATGAAGCATTGCAGTGGCATTTACAGTGGTCTGATTAAAAGTTCAATTTATTAACTCCTAATTATTCCTCTGATCATGTCCTTTACAACAACATCCAGACCTGGTTTCAATTATTTCCCCCATAAGGAAGATATCAGATGAGAGCAACAAATAAGAGCATGCTAATTCACCGCAGGGTGATATTACACCTTAAATGCCACACAACTCACAGCAGGTATATATTGAGACTTAAATGCCACACAAATGTTAATTTCAAGAGCCTTCCGTGGCCCCTGTGTCTGGCTAATGTTGGAATAATGAGAGGACACGAGACAGTTGCGTCACGATAACATCTTTCCTCAGGCAAGATAGTAGCAGACACTCGTTGACCAGGGTTCCTGTGTGTGATTTATAAAACAGAGCATTTTGAGGAGGAGGGGTTGGGAGAAGAGCCCAGCTCCCTAAGAGAAGCACGAGGCTGAGATGAAAATTGAACAGTATCAGAATGACCGATAACGAACGACAGGCCCACTGACTGCACATTAATTATCCAGAGATGGTATGGTAATGGGGGCCATTTGCTATGCAAAGCGCGGACCATCCCCAGCCACAATCAATATCCCCTGCTTTCTAATATGCCTTCCACTTGGCTGCCTCTACTCTCTGCAATGGAAGTGTGGCAGGCACAACGCACGGCTGTCACGTATGTGTATGTGTGCCCTCGTGCGTGTGGAAATGGAGAATTATTTCCAACATACTGTTCAAACCCTAACAGTCAATGTAATAATGTGCCCCAAAAGAAGCCATTATTAAGAAGCCACATTTTACATGCAGACCAAGTTCTTTATCAACATGAAATTTGCCTGCCTTTATTGCACTGGTGCCAGACAGAAGAGCCAGACATGACATAGCAATATTGTACTAAACTCATATGCCCTAACCTGACTTAGATAGATGGCGGCCACTGAGGATAATGAGGTGCTTTTTTCTGATGAATGAGATGTGGGATTTCATTTGGTGACTCACTTGTAAAAGTACAAGTAGGTGTGCTCCATACAACCTCTCAATCTGCGCTCTTTCTCTACAACCTCTTGCTTTAGTTTAGTTGAGCTACTAAGTTACCAACAGTGTCTGAGAGTAGCTAGTTACATGTATGTAATGTACGCATTTACGTAATTACATTTCAAAAATAATAGGGCCGCCAATTGTTAAAATATTAACAAATTAATAGCACAATTTTCCACAATTAATCGCGATTAATTGCTTTTCTTTTCTTAAGACCGAAGATTGCAATAATTTATATTTAAATGGAAAAATCTTAGAATTACTGAAGAGTAAATACAAAAGAAGTATATTTAAATTTAAATTCTATTGCTTAGTACCATCTTTTTATCTTTAAACACTCATTCTCCTCTGTGAGCTACAGATTTCGAATAAAACCATCAAGACCACCACAAGTGACTGTCAGCTTGTCTGACATATTTCTTATCTGCACAGACAGAAATAAGAACAAAATCTGGGCCTGTATACTTCCGTTTCAAAACCACCAAGGTCATTCAAATTAGTACAGCACATATGAAAAATAAAACAAGACATTCTGCTGAGAGTTCAGAATGATGAACCTTTTTCACTCTGTTTGACTCCACATGAAGTATTGGTCATTCAGTCAGTTACTGAGACAGAGCAGTCTGTTACATGACCAAGGACGAACCATCAGTGTGTCATGTGATCATCATACAGAAGTGCTTCAACATATGTTGCTCTCAGCTGCGTATGCAACTGTGTGCATGGCGGTGGAATCACATAAGTTACTCGTCATTTGTTGTATAAGACCACAGACTGTTCACGTACAGTATTGTAGATGTAGCTCGGCTGAGCTCAAGCAGAGAGAGAGAGAGAGACAGAGAGCGCAGCGTGGCGTGCCGTTGGTCGAGCAAGGTAAAGAGAAATAGCGGCAATGGTGAGAAGAAAGGAGTGAAACAGAGAAATGAAACATTTACGTGTTACTGTTCTAAAACACAAATAAACACACCCACACCTTCACACAACCTGCAAGTAATGCTGTCCGACACTGGTCAAAGCTCAGCCGGCACAGGAAGTAAACAAAACTGCCTTAATTTTTTAACACGTTCATTATTTTTAAATTAATCATAACAATAACACATTAATTTTGACAGCTCTACAAAATACACATAATTGTAATCACTGACAGTTACTGAGAAAAATATATAATTAAATTAAGTCACTAATCAAAACACTGGTGATTATAAAGGGTTTGCATCCAAATATATTCTTATATGTGTAAATTATAAGAGCCGACCACACCAAGGCAGGAGGACACGTAATTGGACAACGACGACTTTCAGTGCTTAGAATTTAACAGTATTTTCTTTTTTAACTCAGAAAAGGCCTCTAACAGTACTGTAGAGACTTTACAGGGTTTAAATGTATGTTTTTAGCACTTTCATCTTTATTGCTCAGTTTACAGCATTTTGTTTGGAAAAACAATCAAAAGGCAATCAAATGTAATACGTTACTTTACTTTGATGAAGTAATTAAAAGAGTTATGTTAGTTATTACGTTTTAAAAAGGTAACTAATAATCTGTAACCTATTACATTTTAGTAGTAACGTTCCCTGCACCGGTTACAAAGGCCCGTAAAGCTTCAATCACTGGTTTGTCTTTCTGTGACATGAGAGAATAGCCCCACCCCTATATTATCTTCTACATAATAATACTACCTCCTGATAAAGGTTTCACTCAAATTACCCCAGATTGATTGTTCTGTCTGATACATCACTCATGCTCTGTACAAAGCTATGAAAATTTATTATAGGCTAATTTTGGAAGTTTTTTTTTTTTTTTTTCTGATTTTCGTTTAAAATGGTAATGTGAACTGCTTTCTACAAGAGCCATCGCTCGCTGACTGTAAGAAAAATCCTTGACCTTGTTTGAGAGTCAAAGTGTTTTAACACCCGAGAAATGCTGCCAGTTGGCACGGCCTGGCACCGCTGCTTTTTGGTGGTAACCATATCTGATCTGGGTTTGGAAGAAATAGGAGAGCTGAGTTTTGGGGAAGGGAAAGACAATCTCATCCGGTATGTGTGTGTGTTTTCTTTTTTTTTTTGCGTGCACGCATTTTTAGACTTTCATTGCCAAACTCATCTAAAAAAACTGTCATGTGAAGGTAATGAAGAGAAGTATGATAAATCCTTAATTGAATGTAAACTGGAAGATGAAACACTCAATGTTGAAGGTCACAAACATTAGTGAATATTTCTCACATCTCCTCCATTTCATTACAGTAAACAAACTTGATGAACAAAAGATCTGTCAGCAAGCCAATTATTGCATCTGCATCCTTGTCAGTTCTCACTTTATTATTTCAAATAAGCATATAATGGCCTATAAATAAAGAAGTCCACCTAATATTCTAATACTAAAGGCAAAATGAAAGTAAATGTGTTCTGCAACATCTCTACTTTCCAAATCCTGTACTTTGTGACTCCAACTGTTATGTGGCTGCCATGGTAACAGGATGGTGCTAGATAGTTGACTCTTTGCAGCAGCCCTGAATTTGAAACCGTCTGGTCATGTATGATCCCCTCCATGCGACTTCCCGCTCACAGATGCTTCACGGGCAGACAAGAAGGAAAGTCGATGTCCAACGCCGGGCTGCGACGGCACGGGTCATGTGACAGGCTTGTACCCTCACCACCGGAGCCTGTCGGGCTGTCCGCACAAAGACAGGGTGCCACCTGAAAGTAAGCATTTCAGTCACACACCAGCCAAACACCACTTTGGCTTATTTACCAGACCTGTAGCCTTCATATTCTTTTGATGTTCAGGAATCAGCATGTTTCCTGCAGCCGCTGCTGCGTCTGGCTCGTTCTGTGCACTGTGTACTTGTTGGATTGTGTTTGATATTTCAGCGGGGGTGTACAGTGAGGGGTCAGATGGGTTGCAGCTGCACTTCTCTCCTGACCTTTTGCATGGGGCCGTGGTTTTGCTTGCTGATTGCCTGCCTAGTGTGCCGTGTTGATGATTTGGGAAAAGAGGTTTTGGTGATGTGCAAATAGTGGCAAAGCAGCGATTGGTGGGATGGTCAAGAGCTGTCAATCAGTGATTTACTTGACTGCATGAGACTTTCTCCTCCACTGGATTGACTGACAGTGACTGAGTGCATATGATATTCCCAACCCCCAATGTTGCTTTGATTATTTTTGATGGGATATATGAGCTGCATGCTCCTACGGATCATTCTTTATATAGTGCATGTGTGACTAATGAGAGAAGTTTAAATGTCATGGATGTGTGTTTTGTTAATTTGTATAGCTTTTAATTGAATCTTGCATTTAATTTTTGGCAAAACTTGAAAATGCACACAGACCTTGATAACACTAATCTTGCTTCAGTCAGCCATGCCGTGAACCCCATTCATTTATTTGTATTCTTTGCTCAATTAAACTCTGTTGAATAGAAAGGCAGTATCATATCTCAAAGCCACGGATCAAGTGAAGTGGCAATAAACATTAGCCTTGAATGAATAGTGAGTTTTCCCTTTAGAGATTTCACCCCGGCTATTTAGTCTCATTCACCTTGTGCAAACTTCTCAATAAAAGCCCCTTTACACGTTTCATTAACCGCAGCGTGAAAATCGGGTTATGATCTGCCATGGCCCAGACTGCAATCAAAATAAAAGAGGGTTTTAATAATGGCAAAGAAATTAGTTACCATTAAAGCCAGGCTTGTAAAGACCAGCAGTGTCACAGGCGACTCTTGTTCTGCAGAGCTCCGTTCACACAGAGGTCCCTAACCTGAGATGTACTCGTCTCCCAGAAATGTGAAATGTCTCAAAAGCAGTTGACCTTGACTGGGATCAAGAGGCCCAAAATGGAATTTGGAAAAGGCTTGAATTGATTGTCACTGGAGAATTTTGGAATATGATGTCTGCGTTCCTCCTCCTGTTCCTCCTCCTCAGTGTTGATCGGCTGACTTTTTGGGGGAAATGATATCAAGAGTGATGCACTCGATGCTTTGAATTGCAAAGAAGTCCTCTTCTTTCCTGACTTCAAGTACTCGGATACTGACGCCGTTAAAAGGTGACCTGATTTAGGTGTCATGAGTTATCAGGAGGTCTCTGAAATGTCAGCCGTGGAGCAGCCCGTACCATGTTACTGTCAATATGTGGTCAGTAATCTCCAGAGACACACTCCTTGCTGCACCAGAACAAACGTAAAGATGACTACATGTCACACATGTGACTGCCTGCGGGGCGCACTCAGCTATGGGCAAATCTCTCTCCCCTAATAACACATTTGCTGTACTGAATGGACAATGTATTATTAATGCAGTGGCTTCATTTAATTGGGAAATCATACAGTGCAGCCAGACCGTTCCTTGGGAAATGTGAAGAATGATGATTAAATTATTTCCCAAATTCATTAATTCCGTTTCCTGTTTGCCCATTGTAGCTCTTTTTTGTAAAATATTAAAATCACCTCACATGGGGATGCTTGTTTTCATCTTTAAAATGATTTAACTTTGTATCATACAAGGCATTTGGAATCACATTGCTTCTTGATTGCTTGAACACTGAATCAGGTCCTGTGCTCTAATTTCATGCCTGTCTCTCTGCAGAGGACAGGGCAAAACTTGGACATGCATAATGTATTGGCTTGTGGCGTGTTGAGGTGGCAGGCTTTGTCCAATTACCTGCACCGAACACCAATTAGTATGTAAGGGAAGGAGGATGATGAGGGGTTAAAGTTTAAGGGGGTGATAATGATGAAGCTGATGCCGATGGGGTTTGGCCCTGCATGCCACTGGTGTCGAGACGACCCTTCCCCGTGCCCCTGCCTGCGGTGCTCTGACGGCTCCTCTTGGACATCCATAGATCATTAATCTAATTGGCTGGTTGCCAAGGGGATCTGAGACAGTTATGGACTGTTTTAATGGTAAATGGTATTGAAGACTGCACTCTCCTCCCTAACAATGTGCAGATGATAACAAAGCGCACTCTATCAAGGAGCTGTATTCCATCTGTCTGCTTTTCCCATTGATTTGAAGGCGTGTGTTTTGCATGATTGCTAGCTGTTGGTTGCTCTGCTCTCTGCATGCCCAAAATTTCCTTCCATTTCTGAGTCTTGCCGGCTTTGTCCTGTTAAACTTAAATGACATCTTTTTATTCATGACTGTCCCTATTCCATGAATACTAATTTGAAAGGGCTGGATAAGTGGAAGCAATATGGTGGGAAACCTCGCCTGCCCTTTCAAACTAGTGTTCATTAAAATGAAGAAGAGGTCATTTGGGTTCACACGGGCTCATCTCTTAATGATGTTTATAATGCCAAGCTCCTCACACACTAATAGAGCTCATGCGTGATTGTAAGGAGCTCCTAACCTTCCCTGTCTTTCACTCCTATCTCATGTCTGTACGAAGTTGTGGCTATGTATGAGAATGTTCTTAAGTGTCCTACGCCTGGCTGCACGGGACGCGGCCATGTCAATAGCAACCGAAACTCCCACAGAAGGTAAGTGACAGTCTGCCTGTATGAAAAAGGCACTGTCCCTCTTGCATCACCCTTTTGTTTCTCTTTGGGCCTTTGGTTTCTCCTTTTATGAGGTATTGTTCTTGTTTTTATTATTATTTCTTTCACCTCATCTTTTGGTTTAGTTGTCGTTAAGATCATTCTTTTTGTCTTGCCAGCACATTATTTTTGTGTGTGGTTAAATTTAGTCATTGTGTAATATAGTAGTGTAAAATGAAACAATTAAAATAGTTCAGCTTCTTAACAGTCCCTCAGTTTAACTGTGGTGCTGATCAGAATGCAGCAATTCACACCTTCTGCAGCATAAATCATTCATCAGCTCCTGGCGAAAAATGGCATCTATCAGGTGCAGGTTCGGAGGGAGAAACGGAAATAGCAGGGCGCTCTTGCCACTGCTGTCAGACGGGGCGAGGTGACAGTGAAAGAGGAGTGTCACCCACAGCAGATGCTCAGGGAGTCAGGCATAGCAGCAGCCATTAGCACCTTTCTGCCACTCAGCCAGGGTGACAGGAGAGGTACAGACCTGGGAGGACCAGAATGCCTCCATGCTGGGCTTGGTGACACGGCTGCAGCGCAAAATAGACACGCACCATAAACTTTCACTTTTACTAGAAAACGTCCTCGTACTACCTCACACTCCCCCCTAACTGATGCACACTGTCACCCCTGCATGAAAATGCACACATTCATGCACATGTGATGACAGGTACTCATGAACACAACTCTATACTGGCTTCAGGCCATTGTCAAAGATCATTTTTTCACTGTGCCCCGACACACTGCAGTTGACAGACTGGATGGAGAATAATAGGGGTTAAGGATAACAACATGAACTTTTGTCACATTTGGTCAGTTAGTTGTCAGGAGGAAGTTTTGCAGCACTAAATTCTATTCGAACATGCTGTAGGTATAGATCCCAAGTGCATGTAAGTGTGTCCGTCTTGTCAGCGTTTGTTTGAAGGAGACAAAATTCACATAAAAATGCACACGTGTCAATATGGGAATATCTATTTTGAGAATTATTTTAAGCCACTCAACCAGAGACATGCAAGCTGCTGCCAACAGTGTTGTTACTTAACGTGCGAGAAGTGAAAAAGTGAATGATTTTAAAAAGACTCTCTAGTCCACAGTCAGGTTATTTTCAAACTAGTAGTCATTGGGATGGAACAGCTGACAGACAGATGCACACTCGCTGTTTTCCTGCCTGGCCTAAAGGCCGACAAGCACTCTAACAAGGCAACCGTTTTACAGAATGTGCATCGTGTAATATTTTCCATCAGGATGTGTCTTAGGTGCATGTTTCTGCTGCGGTGCTTAAGTTGCATTCTCATTTCAGTCTGTCAGGTTGTCCCATCGCTGCAGCCGAGAAGCTGGCCAAAGCCCAGGAGAAGCACCAGACCTGCGATGGCCCCAAGTCGAACCAGGCCTCTGACCGAGTCTTAAGGTAGTATTCACTCTTCTATTTCATTCATATTACTGACAGAGAAACCTTAATTGGGGGTAGCTGAATACATGTAGAGAACTGCTATTCATATTGGATGCTCTGTTCATTTTTTTTCCCTTGAATTTTGTATCACTATCGAGAGTTTATGTCTTCCGGTTTTGTTTTATGTTTATGTTTTCTTGTCCCCCGAGAATACTTCCAAGAGACTGCATGTTCATTGCTGTGAAGGCAAATTGCTTTATTAGATTTTAACAAAATTGGCCTCATTTATCACAGCCAAGGCAGAGCTTTTTGAATGAGTTTCTTTGATAGTCACAAATGCTCTGATGAAAAGTCATAAGTAATTGTAAATTTTATATTTATATCTAGCTCAACATCAACAGTGCAAGATCTTACATTTCATTTCTTCCTGGTCTTAGATTGAGGCTATAAATGCACATCAAATGATAAAAGCATATCAAAACTTTGGAAGTGTAATAAAAGAAATGCGTGAATTCAATTTTGCCTGTTTTTTATTGACTAGGCATGACAAATATTTGTAGCAGCGTTATTTTTTTCTAATGCAAGAGGAGGAAATATTTACGCTGTGGAATATTAAAGGGATGCTGTGCACCCTAAAACACCCCTCCATCAACCAGCATCATCCTCCATATTCCTCAAATAATCCTGGAATTTTACCATAACAGCCTGACCCTTCCCCTGCATCTGCCCATTTTTTTAACCAAACCCAAGTTCCCTATCCTCCCCCTGGGCAATGTTGAATGCCTCGGTCCAACTTCCACCCCCTCGTCATTTATTTTCCAGGCCTATGTGCTTTGTCAAACAACTGGACTATCCACAGTATGGTTACAAGAACAATGTTTCCACCAGCACGCCCCGCTCCAACCTGGCCAAGGAGTTGGAGAAGTACTCCAAGACCAGCTTTGACTACAGCGCCTTTGACGGTAGTAACAACCACCAGGTGTACGGGAAACGGGCCATCGCACCCAAAGTTCACGGCCAGAGGGACACCTCCCCCAAAGGATATGATGGTACAATTAAGATGAATGGATCCGTGTTTACATTCACCAGACATTTCTGTTTTTAGGAATGTTCTTACACTTACCTCTGAATTCGCCTTTTTAATTGTTGTTGGGGTATTTTAATGATTTTTTCAATATGCCACATTAACAGTTGCTTTTCATGCTGTTGATTTTTTTGTTATATTGGTTATCCCAAATTATACAGAACATTCTCCTGCTGCCTTTTTTTTTTTTTGCCTTTCTAGATACTTGTCTAAAAAAGTTAGTTCTTAAAGGTTCAGTATGTACAATTTAGTGGCATGTAGTGGTGAAGCTGCAGATTGCAAACAACTCCATGCTCTCACCCTCCACTATGGTGGATGCTAAAAATGCCAAAAATGTGAAAAGCCCTCATTAGAGCCAGTGTTTGGTTTTTCCATTCTGATATTAATATTAACTCTGATCCACATTAAAACATAGAAGGTGATGGTAATGGACCTTAACGCTGGATTCCACCCACGCTAAAATGGAAAGAGGGAGAAGAAGTAGAAGTCCACTCTACGCTATTGTAGAAACATGGCAACATGGCGGAATCTGTGGAGGGGACCCACTCCCTCTGTAGATATAAATGTCTCATTGTAACATAACGAAAACACAACGATTCTTATATTCAGGTGATTATACACAAATGAAAACATAACTATGAATATTATATTCCATTTCTGAAATTAAATCACCTAAGTCCCCCGCAATGAAGTTTGAAATTAATTCAAAACCTCTTTCACAAATGCTAAACATACATCAACATATATAACAGAACATTTCATCACTCATGTACTGATGGGTGAAGTCACCTAAACTTCACCAACCCACTTTGTTTTAAAATAATATAATATAATATGATGTATGTCTAAATACAAAGCGTTTTCTTTTCACTTTTTCAACGCATTCTGCAGCCAAACGTTACTGCAAGAACTCCAGCTCGGCTAGCAGCACCACCAGCACCTACGCTCCCAGCAGTAGCAGCAGCAGCCTGAGCTGTGGAGGTGGAGGAGGGGGCGCAGGAGGCGGAGGGGGCGGGGGCAGCAGCGCCAGCAGCACCTGCAGCAAGAGCAGCTTCGACTACAGTCACGACATGGAGGCCGCCCACATGGCGGCCACTGCCATCCTAAACTTGTCCACACGCTGCCGGGAGATGCCCCACGGCATGGGGGGCAAGCCCCAGGACCTGTGCTCACAGGTAGGAGGGGGAGGAAAGACACTGCAATGCCTGTCATGTCATATCAGACTTTTTGGGTTTTACCAAATTCAGGTCAGGTTTCTGTTTAGTTGAGCATACTTCGGTTTTTTAAATGGGAGGAAGTTACAGATGTCATTTGACACAGGAGCTTCACGTGACTTAGTATTCACTACACTTCGGTAATTCTCTGGCCTCCTGCTATAGGCACAAAAAATCCACTGACAGATTATCTCTGTGCTTCCTTCATTATACTAATACTGGCAGTGAAAACTGACAAAGATAGGGAGATTTCAGCTGCGTACACCACATGTACACAGACACACTCACACACACATTCCATTAAAGATCCAGAGCTGTGTCTTACACTCAGGGCTCAGCAGGGCAGTTTTTTATTTTCCATCTGGGGATCAGATAGGAGCAGGACGAAGCGCCGTTTGACACGGCGTGAGCCCAGTGTGTCATTTCTGAGGAGATAAGGTAACGGTGTTCCTGTATTATCTGTGCTGAGATGCTGAGCTGGAAAATGGGGGCCAGAAAGAGAGCGCACAGCAGAGGGCTAATGCTGGCTTAATGCTAATGTTGACAGCAGACACTGCCAGAGAATGAGAGCCACAGAGATAGAATTGAAAATAAAGAAAGAGAGCAAAGAAAGCCTTTTGGTGGGAGGTATCTAAATGTCACAGTGCAGAAGGAGAGAAGAGGAGGATTCAGGAGAGGAGAAATCTACTGAGGGAAGAGTGAGAAGTAGAGAAAAAGACAAGAGAGCAGTAGAAATGAGGAGGAAAGGAAAAAAGCCAAAAGCAACAGACTTCCAAAGAAAAGTGGAACGGAATAAACTTGGCAGGAACAAATGCCTGAAGCAGTCAGGACTTCCTCTGGTCCTACCTTATTTCATTGTCTGTCCTCCTCCTGCTCCGGGGCGAGACGGGCAGGATGCTTTCAGGGCAGGATGGGAAGACGGGAGACTTCAGAGGGTTCTTCTTCCTCTTTCATCTCAACACCTCACCTCACCTCATGGCACACAATGTTCCTTTCTATGTCTGAATGAAACTTCACACACACACAGATCTATTCTCATCTCCTTGTTTTTTTCATCTTGTCTGTCTACCTGCTTGTTTCTCTTTCTGTCAGCCTGCTGTGACATGGGTAGCTTGACTGAAATAATGAAAGAAAATGTCTGTATTTCAAGAAAGTCATTGCTATGCCAAATGCCAAATTAGGCTGCTTTAGGTAGACTGAGTGGGAAAGCACAAGCTACATATCAAAGGACAGTTCTTTTTCTGAGCAAAGGTATATTGACCATTGATATTAGCATACAGCAGCTTTTCACAAACTTTATCATCTTGAGACTCAAAAGAGGAATTTGGTGTCTTCCAAACTTACAAAAATACACTTGTCACCACCACATTAGTCACACACACAAACACGTACAGAATTTGTAACATTTGTCTGGCACGGACAATTTCACTGTCAAAACAATATAAAGTAAATATATTTTGCTGCCTAATCCACATTAGGGACAAGACTGCAATTCGGGGACAGTGTGTCAATCGCAGTTAGTAAGATAATGTCAGCAAGTAGTGTTAGGTAGCTAAACAAAACAAACAATTCAAATGCTAACGTGTACAAACATGGCCCACTTAGTTTTCAGCTGTCGAAACAGTGTCTCTTGAACAGGAACATTTCTTTTGACTTACCCAAATACTGCTTCCTTTTGAGATGTTTGTCCAGTTTGTTCATTTTAAACTTCCATTAATGAGCACCTCCCCACACAAAACACATCAAGGTCCCTCCTTGAATGGCTTTGACGAAGCTAAGGTCCATGCTTTGTATTTTCCTAACATGATTCAGAGTGCAGGAATCACAGAAATCAGTCATCATTACCTCAACCGGAGAGTGATCACATCTTCTGATCCAGGCTTGCAAAGATAAAAGGGAAAATTAATTCACATATCATAGCATTGTTATGTATTTTAGTCCAATTGGCGACCCAATAAAAACAGGTCCGTAACCCATTTTGGACTGTGACCGTATGTTTGGGGAAGGCAGGCGTACAGTGTTTTAACTCAGTTACTGGTTGTCTATGGTAGTGGTTACTTCTGCTTGTGACCCTCCTCTGTGTGTTGAGCAGTTCTACCACATAGTGATTTTACACTTCAGACACTTGCTTCATGTGTCTGAATGCTTCATTTGAATAACTGTTGGTGGCCTGAATTTGTGAAACTTTCACAGTCATCATGCTTGTGTTCATATTCATAAGAATACATGAATAGAAGGGAAGAGTGTGGTGAGCAATTTGAGAGAAAGGAATGACAGAATGATACAGGAGCAAAGAAAAAGACCAGATAGGAAGACAGGACATGCTGCTGGTTTTATTTTAAGACCAGGAATAGCTGGGCAGAAGTAATGTGGCGAGAATAAGCAACTGACCTCTCACGCTCCGGCCTTTTCCCCTCATAGCTTCACCACAGCATCAGAGGTCAGGGGTGACAGACAGGTCACGGCGAGAAAGGTGGTCTGTAATGAAAGAGGTGGGGCACATTCTTATGTATCACCCTTGTTAATTCGATATGATGGGGTGGGTCACGTTGATTGGACAGTGACATAAAATACAATAGCTGACAAGGAGAGGACAGTCTGCTGAGGATATTCACAAAGACAGGCGGGGCATGCCAGCTCAGCTCGGCTCCTGCCTTTCCACTCCTCTTCTGCCTCTCTCTTTGAAGCTCCTAGCCAAGCCTAAAATTGAACTGTTACTGCAGTGTGAGTGTGACTCCTGCAGACAGCTACATCATGGAACAACATCAGCTGAACAGATCTGTAGACCGCTTCTATTTTAGGTATGTAACATTTCCACATTCAAAAAAATATCTAAAAACGACCAGGCCTATGTTATGTCAAATGTTTCCAGCAATGTATACATTTAGAGAAATATTTAAATTTGATTCAATGTAAGGCCCCCTTCATTTGATCACCTGTCAGAATAAAAGAATGTTTTGACCAATCTGTCTTTGATTGGCAACAGTGCTGAAAACAACAACTCCCATGATGCCACATGACTTCACGCGTCATCAAACTACGTCTTTTGTTTGAGAGACCCCTAGTGGCAGCAGTAACATACTGTGTTTAATATTCAGCGTTACTAGTCTTGTGTATATCGCCGCAAAATCCCCAAAATTGTCACAATTCCTAACTTTTTTATAGTTCTTCATTGTTCATAGTAAGATATTTTCCTCCACAGATGAATTTGGCAATAGGCAATAGATTTTTCCAACTATATTTAAGTCCGTGGTTCATCCCCAGTTCTTGCTGTATTCATGCCTGCTCCCGAATCTATCACCCCGTGTATCTGAGTCAACATGCGTCACAGAGGTTTTGGCTTCATACACCAGGGGAATCCACCCCTAGGGACACTGTCGGGTGGAATCAGCATTAGAATGGGCTTTCCTACTCATGAAAGGGAGCACAGGGCGCAAGGAGGATGAGGAAGATGAGAGGGAGAAGGAGGGACGTTAATGAGAGCAAGGAGACAAGCACATGCCTCCAAAAACACCCCTTAAGGGAGTGGAACTCGGTATATTTGCGGCACATGAACATTAAAGGAAATGCATGCAGGCATAGATAGATAGTCATATTCATGCTGTCCATACACTGAGGAGGCTTTGTGAGCAGTCTTGTTAGATGTGGCCCACTTTGTGCCAGAACACAGTATAGTTCTGCCTCTATTTTTGGGTTTGCAGCAGTCTAGTTCCAGCCACTGCTGCTCATCACCGCTCTCAACCCCACCCCTAACCCTCAGCTCCTGCCCCCTCTCCAGTGTCCACTCACATTAGGCTCACGCACGCACACACACACACACACACACACACACGCACACACACACAGCACAACACAAAGTCATGCAGACACACACACCCTTCTGACTGCACAGAACACAGTACAGACCAGAGTGGGATGGAAGGAAAGAGAGAGACAGAGAGAGAAAGAGAAAAGGAGGGGTTCACAGAGGGATGCACTCGTCCTTGAGCACTGATGACCTCTTCTTCTTTTGACCCTCTTATGAGTGTAACACTACATTGTTGTACTGCAAGTGTCTAATGTTTCATCCTAGACAGACTTGAGCAAAAAAAAAAAAAACATGGACTATTGTTTCAGATATTTGAACTGCAGGTGTTCTTGATCCATCTTTCCAGACATCTAAAACGTTCGAATACATCAGTATAAGAATAGAAAATTCAAATACATGTACTGCTTTAGTAGTCAAAGTGTACTCAGCTACTGTTTTGCCCGGCTCTGATCCTAGAATATGAATGTTTGACTGCTATTTAATCAGAAACTCTCTCTCTTTTATCCCTTTCTCTCCATCCCTACCTCTTTGTGTTTTGTTCTCCCCATAACCATCTGACTGAAAACACACAACACGCACATGCTCATCTCTCCCACATGTCCTTACCCTCACGCACAAACAAAACCCACACTCATGTCCACATACACTTTCCAGAGTCCCAGCCTAGATGTTGATGAAAACGGTACGCTGGACCTGAGTATGAGCAAGCGTCTCTGCAGCGGCGGCGTTGGAGGGGACTCGGTGCTCACCCCTCTAGAGCCCATGTCCCCCCAGCGGCAAGCCGCCCTGCTGGGCTCCCGCTGCTACAGCATGGGGGACGCTGCCGACTGCTGGGACCTGCCTGTAGACTACACCAAGATCAAACACATAGACGAGGACGAGAAAGAGGTAAAAGGGGACAAACAAGGACAGTTTGATACGGAAATTCACTTCACTAACACCGTCTGGTGGAGGAAGATTAAATAAAAAGAATATGTTTCATTCTTCAGTTCTTCTTTTGAAGGTACATAACCATTCAGTATTAAAATCCAGGAAAACATCAAGACACAACAATTTTTTAAACAATGAAAATGCCTTCATTATCAAGGAATGGTCATATTAAACTTGATAAACAATCGCCAACGCATTTCAGCATCAAGCCTTCGTCAGATTAATTGTTTCAAAACAGAGTGCCTTGGAGTTTTCTTGGATTTTCATGTGTATATGCATCCCATCCAAAGAGCACCTCAAATAAACTTTGTTTGAGTCCAGGAATGCCCTCCTACTCAAGTATTTTTTAAAAGCCATTCATTATCTTTAAAATATGAAAAACAGCAGCCAGAAAAAGGTTGAGCAGAATGCTTCATTTTTGTGAATGATTCTTTGCTCCTGTTAGACCTCTGTTATTAATTAGCTAACTCATAGAGCTGTTTATCTATAAGGCTAGTTCTGTACATTTTCTATGTCCTTTAAAGTTAAAGTAAAGTTTCAGAATCAAGGCAGAGGAGGTGAAGAGAGAAATAAGCAAATACATGTTGATGGACAGAAGATTAGATATTGATAATTCTAAAGCAGTACTATATGACAGTTTATGGTTTAAAAAGCTGATAGGCTGTACAGTTGGCATGCTTCACTTTATTCTATCTGTTCCATGTGTCTCAGCCTAAATTATCCCCTCCAAGGGATTGATTCAGCGCGGTGTCTCCAAGTCAAACATTTGCATTGCCGTTTGATTGTCTTCTAGGTTTCTTAGCTCACTGTCTGACTCACTGTTATATTTGGAATCATTAGAAAGTCATATTAGGGATTTTTGAGGGAAACCTAATGAATCTGCATGTTAATTGATGTCAGCATTGCCATGCACAGAGGTATCTGCTCTGTTTGTATCATGCTCCCCGCATGCTGGCTTTCTGTTTTTACATTTCGCTCTTCTCCAAAATGAATTATGCAAAGTAGCACCTTGGGAGGGAATCGGAATAGCTCATCTCATCAAAGAACTGCTGGAAATCAATGCACCACTGCTGGGTGCGCCTGTTGGTGTGTGCAGGCGCATGCATGTACAGTACTTGTGCATCTATTGGGTGTGTGTGCAAGAGGGCATGTGAATATTCATAGTGTGTGTGTTTGTGTGTGTGTGTGTGTCTGTACCCACGTCTCTTCAGGAGTGTGTCTGCACACATGCCTGTGTATGCGAGTTCCATCCCTAGCCTACTTTTGCTCTATGTCTGTATGTATGCATGTGTCGTTCTCCTTCCTGTCTGCCTCTCAGCCTGCGCTCTCCCTAATTGGAGAAGCTCGCTGGCTGACCCAGCATCACACACTCTGAGACAGCTTGAGCGCTGGATAATTTGGGCTGTATCTGGACCTGTCTCTTTATGGGCATTACTGTACATACACTGAGAGCATGGAAGAAAGGAAAGAGGATTTGCATCAACAGCCGTCGTGCCCTGGCTGCATGCACTGCAGACAAAGCACAGCCCCACTTACACAGCCAGCAGCGGTGTGACGCTACACCGCAGTGCCATCTACTGACTGTCCTGCATATTACAAGTACAGACACAGCCAACTCCCTGAATTGTTCTGTTCTCTGCTGAAATTAAGGCGAGAGAGAGAGAGAGAGCGAGAGAGAAAGAAATACACACACACACACACACAGTAGGGCACACTACAGTGTCTTATGAACATGTTCATACCCATGAGTGAGCACACACTTTTACTCATTACTTCCTCCCAGGGATGCTGTTCTCTGGCTCTCTTAGACTGACAGGTGAAGCTCAGTAGTCACACTGACTCAAACATTATTATTCAAACTGGTTTGACAGGTGTGAGATGGTGTGTGTTTTGGAGTGTGTGGGAAAACAGAAAAAAGGAAGGAGGAGGAAAAGAACTGCTCATTAGAAACCCTCCAAAATAAGAGTTGTGCTGATGAATAAGTTGTATTGTAACACTAAAGGCTCAGTGTGTGAGATTTAGGGGGGTTTAGGATGTACATATTCGGAATTATGTTTTGATATTTGCAGTTGAAAATAAGGATCATTGTGTTTTTGTTACCTTAGAATTACCTGTTTGTACAGAGGGAGCAGGTCGCTTCCACAGAGTCCAACATTTTGCAGAACGGACCTCCTCTTCTCCTTTATATAATTTTATGGTGGCGTTAAGGTACATTAGCGTGTAGACCTGAGTTATTATCCCCTTAACTAAAATCTCCAGGCTACAATAGGAGAGGGTGAGGTATCTGGTATTCAGTTGGTTGCATTCAACACTAGATGCTGCTAAATATTACACACTGAACCTTTAAGATTCTCGAACATGTTTATCGGCGTAAAGAGAAACAAACAAAAAAAAAATCTCCCTTCATCTGGTTTTCTTTCTTCCCTTGTCCTTCTCTGTCTTCCCCCTGCTCCTTGTCTCTCTCTCTGTTTCCTCCAAATCTCAGCCGGACGACCTGGATCCTTTCCACGACCTGCTGGAGGACCGCTCCTACTCCACCGATGTGAACATGCCCAGCCCCAAGCCCAAGTATATCCAGTGCAAGGAGAGTAAGAAGGACCTGATAACGTAAGACCCTTTCTACTGCACTCTCCCTGATGCCTCAGTGTTTCTCTTTTCCACCTTTCCCCAGCTGCTTCTCCCCTCTCATGCTCTGCTTTCCTCCTCCCACCCTGTCATCTACTTATTTCTTTTTGTTCACATCTTTTCTCCTTACCTCAGTTAACCTCACTGAGCCACCTCTCCTTCTCTTCCCGCTGGCAGTGGTCTGCTATATGATTTCATTTTACAGCTTTACCCATTTGTCCACACTGATCTTAGAGCTAGCTTTAGTAGCTTCTGCGAAGGACTTTCTCAGCTGATTTATCTGTCCCAGACACAAACACTAGCTCTCAATATCTTCCTATATCAGGTGTAGCTCAGTATTAATCACAGACAGTGAAGCTAAACTGGAAACAATGAAAACAAACTAAAATCTGAAACAATCCCTTTTTTTCCTGTAATTTTCACATTTTCTTGTCCTTCCCTTTGGGCTTATGAATCTGTCTATTTTTCCGGTGGCAGATGTCCCACACCGGGGTGTGATGGAAGTGGTCACTTGACGAGCAATTTCGCCTCACATCGAAGGTGTGACTTCCTGTTCTCCTGGTGGATTCTAAGTCTATTTCTATTTATTGTTTTCAGCTTACCTCGACTATGCTGTCAAACATCTGTAGGCAGAATGTTTCTCTCTCTTCTCTGTTAGCCCTTTGACTATTGGTACATCCTGAAACAATGGTATCATGAAAATTTTAAAACGGCTAAATTAATTAAAAATTGGATTTATGCATATTTTTAAGCTAAACCCTTGGATATTTCTCAATGGACCATGTGTAAAACCTTCTAAGCTGATGTTATTCAGTCCTCCAGGCCCTTCCCACAGTGCAATGCAGACTAAGCATTTACCATTCAGAGCAAGAAGGCTAAACCAGAATTGCTGAGTGTTGCAGTGTGAGATGAGTCTGCAAGGCCTGAATGATATCAGTCTGCAAAGCTGACATGGGCTCACGTACATGAGGTTTCCCCTCAACAAGCTCATGATTAAATTCAAGCCTTGTCTTTGAAAACAACTCCATATGTTAATTTATATCTGTTTTATTCAGTTAGTGCATTTTGAATAGAGTGCAGAGCAGACCATGCATAAAACAACTCAAGCGAATCCAAATACTCAGAGGGTTAACTATTTTTTAATCAACTCCCTGCACTTGCATCATGGCTTTTTTTTTTTTTTGGTCTTGTTTAATGTTTTATGTGAGCATGTGTTTTTGTGTGTGAGTATAGTTAGGGTGTCTCTCCATTTTGGTGTAACTAACATTCTGCCGGTGTATTTTCCAGTCTCTCAGGTTGTCCTTTAGCTGATAAAAGCATTCGAAGTATGCTGGCCAACAACGCGCAAGAGCTCAAGTAAGGCCTGAGATGAGTCACTGATATATTTATGATTTGAATGTGTAGCTCATTCTGCAGAGGGTAAGCTTAGTCTAAGTAGTGTTAGTGCAAGAGGGGGGATGTTAAGCTAGAAAACTGCTTCAGTAAAAACAAAACTATATTAAAACAATCTTAAGTTTCCTGCTGAAGAGACTTCTTGAATTCATTATGTGCACATCACAAGGACTGAAAAGCTATTAATTATAGACTTCTTTTTTTTTTTACATCTGTAGTATGGAGTACATTACAGAAAAAATATATATTTTTTTACAATTAAGCAGCATTTTTGTAGTTTTGGCCATTATTTCTTTCCGTTATAATAATATGGTAGTTAACACTTGATGTGAAAGTGCTTCCACACTTTCACATCGCTACCAAAACGGAGTGATCTTAGCCACAATATCTAAACTACACAATTCCACGTTGCAAAGAAAATGTCTGTAAAGTACAATAACTGAACCAGCATGTTTGTTAACACTTTGCATTACACTTATGAGATCTTCTTCTTAACCCAACAGATATTCTTTTTTGATAAAGCTTTACTGTTATAATTTAGTTAAATTATAAAGCAGAGTTGCATGCAAACAGGAATTTGCCAGCATCAGAATAATACAAGGCTTTTTTTCCCCTTAAAAGTATCCTACCTGTTGAAGATGCTGAAATGTATGTGTGAAAGTCTTAAGCGATAACACTAAAATATTTTTGTGTGATTATTTCTGCAGCAGATTACATCTGTAAGTAGTCGTCTAGCATTAGTGAGTACAAGTGTGAATGTATCATTATCCAAGTGGAATGATGGCCAAAGTTACAAAAATGAGAGTAAATTTGGAATTACTTGAATCTTATTTAAAGATAGAGTACTGTTGCTATAGGCCCTGAGTCCTTTCTGTTTTTTCTGCCCCAGGTGCCCGACACCAGGGTGCGACGGCTCGGGACATATCACTGGCAACTACGCCTCTCACAGAAGGTACAACTCATCATCTGTACCACACGAACACAAACAAAGTCATCCGTTTCCTCTGTGAACCTCACTTTGTCTCACATGCATCCTAAAGTTCTCTTCTTACTCTGCTTACTCCGACTCCCCCTCGTCTCCCTTCTTTTACACACACACACAGCACCTATGCTTCAACTTTGTAACACTGTCATTTATCTGCAGTCTCTCAGGGTGTCCGCGGGCCAGGAAAAGTGGGATAAAGATCATCCACAGTAAAGAGAACAAGGAGGACCAGGAGCCTATCAGGTACAGTACAGACAGTGATCATCAGTCTTCTGTCTCTCTTTAAAAGCCTCATACTTAAAGCCTGCTGCTAACGCTGCTCACTCCTTTCTTTACAAGAGCCACGTGAAATATGAAACATTTGAGTTTTATTTCCTGGTATTATAATGACACAGGGAAGCCGTATGAATGGGGAAAATGTTTTAGTATTCATCTCTGCTTTACATGTAGCAGTGCACGCGGGAATAAATCAGCTTCAACAAGACAAATGTGCTCTGAGTGTAAAAGTTTCGACCCAAATGTAAAAAGGTGCAGGAGAAACTTCAGAAGTGCAAGGCTGTAGCAGTTTCGAGAGAGGGAGACTCTGCAGTCTCTGGTGAACTCCTGCAGACGCGCAGGTATAGAAAGACAGAGAGGCAAGCAGAGAGGGAGAGATAGAGGCACAGAGAGATTGATTGGACTCTACCTAAATCCCACAGTGGGCTTCTGTGGCCTCAGCCCTGCAGCTTCATTGATTTCTCTGGTGGTGCAGAGCACAAACAGCACACTTTGGTCGCGCTCGAGTCGATCTTGTCATTCTGTTGAATTTGGAGGACAGCTTGCCACAGGTATCTCTGTTAGTATGATCTGTTGGCATTAAAATAATACTGCAAAATGCACTGATTTACCATTTTAGCTCTTGATGAGTCGTCTCGGGTCTGTGGAGGAATACACTGCGGAGCCCAACCGAGTCGACTGCATTATTTGTTTTTATCACAAAATGTCAGGCATAATGAAGTATATAAAAGCAAACATATTCCGCCGCTGTTTTTAATCTAAAAGTAAAAGAATACATAAAGTTCCCATTCTGATTGTTCTTTTGTCTCTCCTGAGATTAAGGATAATGATTTCATCCTTCTGTGTTTCCCTTGATCTCATTATTCTCAGAGGGAAGGCTACTTCTGTAATCTTTGTCTCTCTTGCCCTCCATAGGGCAGAGATGTTGACCTATTGATGGTCTCTTCTGATTTATTTTTTTAAATAACTTTATTTTTCATAACGTGAGTGTATGTGAGTATGTGTTTGGCCATAGTGACATATAACCAATGTAAATAACAAGGAGAGGAAGAGAGGTGGGGAGTGGAGTCAAAGAACAAACAACAGCCTCAATAAATGAAAAACAAAAAAGAAACACAGATTTTATAAGTTACAAGGTTACAGGTTGCAAGTATATTAAAAGTAATAAAGAATAATGTTCTCCCCATTCACTGCTAAATCCCCATTATAAACATTCATGTATACATTCAAGTTCTGTATTGTTAACATGTCTTTTCTGCATGTTGACTTCATACAGTACTGTGTGAAGTTAAGGCACCTTGAGCCTTCTTGTTTTGCAGGGTTGTCGTGAGAATATGTATTTATTTCTCAGTTCCTTTATGAGGATGCATCAAGGAAATCCAGGAAATATGTGCACATGGTTAAACAAAGACAAGAAAAACCAGAACTAAATGGCTTCTACAGGCAAAATTCAGTATTTTCACGTGACCTCCATTCCTCTGACAAAATGCAGCCCAGACAATAAGAAGCATTTGTGTTGAATGAAACCTGGTGTAATTAATACACCAGCGGATTAGTGCAGTAAATCTCATATTGTCTGAACAAAAGAGTTCAACACGTTAAGTGCAAAGGGAGGTCACACTAAATACTTGCCTGTAGAAATGTTTTTTCTGAATTTTTTCGCTTTAATGTGGATTGCATACTGCATTTCCAGTTGTGTTTTGATACAGAGACTGAGAAAGACCATTAGAGGTAAATTATAAATCAATAAAAAGCCATGATACAAGTATAATATTATCAATATTAATTTCATAAACATAATACAATTGGAGAAAGGAGAATCAAGTCATTGAAATGAATAGATTAACAAATACATGATAATTCTGATAATAAGTAAAGGATAAAAGGATTTTCTTGTTTCTGTCGTTGGTAGTTTACACGAACCTGTTCTGCTGCCATCATGGCACAAAACGCTGCTGCACTCACCTCGCTGTCCCTGCCAGGCATGATGCATTCCTGGATCGCAGTCAGTTTGGCTCCCCTGAACAGTTACTCTGCTCACATAGACGTAGCGCCCCACGCACATGGGTGGATGTTAGCCTCAACAGCACAGTCCTGGATGTGTCTACTGCCAAGGCTGCACTGGTTCAGCTGTCATGTCACCGATGAGGTGCTGTGAGCAGATATCCGGTGCAGGAGGCTCAATCATTTGTGGCTCACCAAAGTTCCCCCTCGGAGGATGCTGAAAGGTGCAGTCAGGGGAGATGCTAACAACAATATGAAGACATTTTTAGCGTAGGATCCAATAGACGGTACAGGCATGTTTTCATTAGCTCGTCAGTCCTGTCTTGAGATAGCATTTCTGCAGAAAAGTGGAATCCCTTGGTGTAACTAGTAAAAACAAAATTGAAAAGAGGGTAAAAATTTGCGAACTGTCCCTCATGAAGAAAAAACCTCATGAAAACCAGTTCAAATGGATTTCGCACAGTAAGACAAATACTAAAGGAGTAGTAATCAGTGCACCCCTAACATCTCAA
>JAPQRN010000016.1:4151565-4175783 GCA_037367275.1 Coranthus polyacanthus
AAAACCAGTTCAAATGGATTTCGCACAGTAAGACAAATACTAAAGGAGTAGTAATCAGTGCACCCCTAACATCTCAACCGGCAACGTGGCCAGTGCTTAAAAAAAAGAAATGAAAACACCTGTTGAATAATTAAAAAGCGCTATATAGAGATTTTTTACTTTGGATTGAATTTGTGACCCCGTGGTCACTGAATTTGACACACGGACCTTACCAGACAAGAACACTGTATTGTCATTGTATGAATGTGCCAGACCTAACAGTTCTACATATAGTGGCTTTAATTGCAAAGGCTTACAAGTCTGCACTCACTGTTCGTAGATATTAGGAAACTCTCCACAACACAGAAACAAAAAACAGAAACATGAATTGTGAGAGATGTAAGATCAACACGAAATACTGATGCAGACGCAGCTGATGCTAGCTTTAGCCATAATCCATTTTGTGAGCTGTGACATTTGGAATAATTTACTGCCTCATTGCATCTGATTAGCACTGGTGTTGATGCACTGTCAGCATTCCAACACTGTGATAAGGCTGCTACTGGGACAGCTTTAAATAAGATGATAGTATCTTATTTCTATCAAAGAAAAAGAGATAGAGGTAAACAGAAAAATGGAATTTGCCTGTACTGTATATGGTGTGTGGTTTCTCAGGAGACAAAGAGTCTATAGTACAGATATCTCAGAGTTAGTCTTTGATGGAGAAAAGGCGCATGTGTCCAGTATGATGAAAAGAAAGTGATACAAACGTTGAATGTGTAAGCAAATGAGTTAACCTTCTTCTGACATGTCTGTCCGTGCTTCTAGGTGTCCAGTCCCGGGTTGCGATGGCCAGGGACATGTGACAGGGAAGTATGCGTCCCACAGAAGTGCTTCAGGATGCCCTATAGCAGCCAAGAGACAAAAAGACGGCTACCTAAATGGTATTCAGTTCACATGGAAGTCTGGGAAGACGGAGGGCATGTCTTGCCCCACGCCAGGCTGTGACGGCTCAGGTCACGTCAGCGGCAGCTTCCTGACACATCGGAGGTGAGTTATAAAGATTTAGCTCGAGGACTTTCGAAACCAAGATCTAAGAAATAGAATTGAATAAATCTTTCTCCAGCTGATGTCTGTGTAGTAAGACTGCTCAGCTGACTAGAGTCTGAGTTATTGATGGTTTTGTGTCTGTTGTCCTTCACCACCGAGCACAAATTTAACAGCAGTTTTAAAAGCACTATAAAATAGGTGTGGGAGTCACAGAGTAATTTAACATTGATACATTGCCTACAATAGCAATAGTATCATGATACAGTGACTGTGTGATACTTGATACATTGTAAGACAATCATCTACGATAGTACATCATATCTGAATGAGAAAAGAAAAAGACCCAAAAAAGGCAAAGACAACAGAGATGAAACAATAGAGTCTTCGGTTAGTGCCTCTTTAACACACGCTGATGACAACATCCATGTCCATGTGTGTCAAGAGTTTTAATAAAAATAGAAACGTACAGTGCTAGCGCATCAATGACTTATTGCAAGAGGAACAGGTACTGGGGATTTAGAAACAGAAAATGTAACTTTTCTGTTGCTTTTCTGTCTTTCGTTTTGGAAAAAAAGGTGAATCACAAAGTCCACAGAGAGTTTGATTAGTATTTCATCACAAAGGCTGAGTCTGTTACTGTAGCTGAGCTGCTTGTTTACTCTGTTTTCCTTCAGGTGATTTTGCTTCTCATTATGTTAGCGGTTATGCTCGTGTGAAAGCTGAACTCAAAGTTTCCCGTTGTCTCTGAATGATTATTTTACAGTCCTCACAGAATGTGTTTGTACTACCAAGAAAACCAACGTAACCACCAACATATAGTACTTTTGTAGTAAGTAAACTTCATGAAAAGGCATAAATCGTGTTAACATACACATGTAAATATATAATGGAGCTAATGTGAGTCTGTTACTCAGCCTAACTGAAACTCTGTTAATCATCACGCATTTCTTTCTATTTCTACCAATTAATGTAACTAATGTCATTTAATGTATATAAAGGTGTTACACAGTAATGCTATCTGGTCCCAGCGGACCTTTTTTCTGATCTTGTTCACCCAACTTGTTGACTGTGTAAAAAAAGGACAAATACATCTCACACCAGTCCATCTGATGTGCACTGGACTTCAAACTGAAATGTTGGAATCAGTAGTATGTGATTCTGAAAATCAACAATGTTAGTACGATTGTAGTCATAGGCTTCGAAAAGTGCTACGTTACGACTTCAGGCTAAAGTGGCACAAATCTGATCTTTCACTCATGACACCGTGAAACATCACAAATCACATATAATCAGATCTTTTGCAAAGCGACCTCAGTCTGAACAGTCAGATCACAATTCACGCAACATTTAACTACATTACTCTAGATCGAGATTCGTCACGACTCTAGTCACTCAAATTCTATAAAGTAGTTCAAACGAGCTTAAGTTTCAACATGTGCAGCAGTAAAATGCAACATACACATGAGTGCAGCTGTAACATAAATCCAAAAACACCATATATAATAGTATAACACTGACCATTTTACTGCGCAGTGACTACTTGATCATACACATTTTATATTCACGGTGTACTTCGTTCTGACCACTGCTAACACCACTGCTTTTGTGCCTGTGACTCAGGTTCAGGACTGTGACCAGTTCACGCCGGAATCTGATATTGGCCACATTTAATAACCTGAACAACCAAAATAAATAAATAAATCAGGTCTGAGTAATACATCTGAATAAAGCAGTGTGAACGTAGCCAGAGTGACATCTTCACCTGTTTCTGCTGGAGTTCATCTGTACACACACAAAACCATCCATATCTCAGAGACAGCTGTAGGGCATTTGATTTGGACAGCCTGTGTTATTTCTGTGGCCTTTAACTTACTTCTGTTACAAGAATAGATTTAGTGTCATTTTCCATATCTACTTTGAAGCTTATCGCTGAGAATGGAGAGGAGTGAGAATGGTGATGCGCTGGGCTTCGAGATAAATATTTCTTGTGAGCTGTTTAAACCATGTTGCCTCACTAAATGTGTGTGGAAACCCAAATATACTGAAAGCATGCTTCCTCCAGTCTGTCAGGTTGTCCACGTGCCACCTCCGCCATGAGGAAAGCCAGGCTCTCCGGAGTGGAAATGCTAACAATAAAGCAGCAACGCGCCAGCAACGGTAACTACAACTTCACCCACACAATGCAGCCAATCAGGAACATTGATGTGAAATGATTTACTGAACAGAGTTCCAATTTCAGATAATAAACCAATCAGGAGGGTGTGTGGTGTGGCCTAAATTGGAAATAAACTGCCATTCAGGACTAGGCTGTAAATAGTGTAAGAGTGGCTCCAATCTGGAAGAACAGAGCCGGGCTTACTTGGCAGTAATCAAACGTAGAAAATCAGAGCGAGCTTGTGGCTGCGTGCTCCATCTGTTTTTCACACACTCCAGCCTGGACTGCAGTGAATTTCAGCAGTGAATAAAAGGATGTGACGGGATCATAATGTAATTTGTCTGTAAGAGTGCTCAGTCTTAATCAGCTCAAATGATCTGCCCTGTTCTTTCATAGAGGTGAGGAAATCACACGCAGTGTCCGTCCAGAGCCTTCCACTGCCACACAATCTTATTGTGGCATGAATTACTGTCATGGACACACAAAGGCTGATAATCTAATTTATGAGTGAGGTCATGTGTCAGTGCTAATGCGGTTCCTCCTCTGCAGGGCTGGAGCACGAAGAAGAGATCAAACAGCTGGATGAAGAAATCAAAGATTTAAGTGAATCAAATTCACAAGTGGAAGCAGACATGATCAAACTTAGAACGCAGGTAAGTGACTACATTCATAGCCTTTTGTGAGACTCTGAGTCTTCAGCAGAGGTGGCACAAATACACACATTCAAGTAGAAGTACAGATACTTGTGTAAATAAAGACTGGAAGCACCGATTTTGACTTCTTCACGCAAGTAAAAACAAAAAAGTACAGCAAATGAAATGCATTCACAGTAGAAAAGTAGAAAGTAACCTTTTCAAGGACATTTCTACGTGGAGTGTTCAACCATTCTAACTTCAAATAAAATAGAAAATAATATACTGAAAAAATAATGAACATTAACTTCCCTCCAATGCGTGCTTTCAATGTCAGCAATGGAATTTCAAAATATTATGACACCTTTTCTCCACGGTGTAGTCTCCCTTTCTTTTTGTCTTGTTTTTGTCTTTTGTCTGATGTGTGATATGTTCACTGATGGATAAACCAAGGGATCGTCTTTTCTGTGTATCAGTGTCCCATTCATTTAGGCTAAAATCAGTCTTCATACCACTGATACTAGATACTTGTCACTAATTCCCCTCAAATGCATTTAAACTAAAGTAACGAGCCCGTTTTGAAAAAATGTAAGGAGTAGAAAGTACAGACATTTGTGTTAAAATGTAAGCACTAAAACGAAAAAGTTATGAATAAAAATACTCAAGTAAGGTACAAATACCTCTAGATGAGTCATGGGAGTGTATACTTAGTGTATCTGTGATGACTGTACTGTAATATTCTACTCCTCTTCTCAGATTACAACAATGGAGTCCAACCTGAAGTCCATAGAGGAGGAAAACAAGGTGATTGAACAGCAAAATGAATCTCTGCTGCATGAGCTGGCCAACCTCAGCCAGTCACTGATTAACAGTTTAGCTAATGTCCAGCTCCCTCATATGGTAAGGGCCACCAGGAATGGCAAGCCGGCAAGTCGCAGAACATAGCTAACCGTAGCATTATAGCAGCGTATTCATTTCTTTGTGTACTTGACCACAGCCTATTGTGCATGCTTAGACTAAGATGTGGAGCATTGCTTGTCTTTCCAAACAGTGAGGGAGAGATGTGAAATGAGGCTTGATTGGACATTTTATTCACACGGTAACCACTCCAACTACTGGAATCACTGCTAAATTCCAATAAGTGTTCCCCTTAGATTAAATAAAACTGCATATAGTAGGTTTCTGTGTCTGACTTTACACAAGTATGATGATTAAAGGATGTTTTCTTACTGTTTTAGCTTAAAAACTGTAAAGTGGTTGAATTTTTTGTTGAATTAGTGTTTTGTTTTTAGTGAATCATAATCACAGACTATTTATCCTTTTTCAATCCTCATAGTCTTTCTTTGAAGTAATGCGTTCATCCTCAGTTCACACATGTATTCTAGTGTTTTCTTTTAGTATATCTTATTGGTTTGTCTCTTTAAAAGTTTTACTGTGTGCCCCTGTTCCTTCCAGATACTTTGAGGTTCTCTGTATGTGTCTGTATATCAAATACAGCCACCTAGTGTTCATGTGTGGCTCGGTTCTTCAAAGTAAGCTAATGGAAAGGCGTTCCCTCCCTCCTCCCTTTTCCTTTCATTTCATAGAAACCACTGGCACACAAAGAGCCCCCTCTTAGGACCAGCTGTCTACAGTTGCACCAGCAAGTAAGACATGTGCATGTATTTGTCTGTATCACTGTTGAACAGTTGTACTGTTTTAGAAATATTACTTTTTACTCCACTCCTCACACCCACTATGTACATGTTTTTGGTAGAACGTCATACTAAGGTGCACATATTCACTATTAACCAATTGCTTATTAGCATATGTATAAGTCATACATTGGCTTTTTGTTATTATAGAGTGTTTATCAATGTATGGCCATGTTCTAAGAACATGTTCCCCATCCTAATGTGAGGGCTTCTTTATAACCAATTTGGCTAATTTAGAATAAGGAAAGTAAACTACTACTTTATAAATAAATCAAAGCCATGCTTACTTAATAATAGGCTAAAGGTAGTTTTGATGAATATTAAGTTGAATTAAACATATTTAAATCATTTATTCATTCAATTTTAAACAATTTCAGCAAAAAAAAAAAATCTAATGATATAATAATGTGGAAAATGCAAAAGTAACAAATTGTATTAATTTACTCATTTTAAAGTCAGTTGTTTCAATGATTTTGAATTTGCACCTAATTTTGCATTTCTTACATAATATTTTCTCCACTTGACTGTCTTAGGTCAGGTTAGGTGATATTTTGATAAGTTGTTTTTTTAGTTGTGGGTTTTTTTTTTAGGTTTCTTGAAAAATTAACAAATTGGCCTTAAATTGTTTAAGTAAATCAAAAACTGACTTTTATCTGGAGATTCAGTAAAGTAAATAAAATAAATATCCAGGGACTTTGTAAATCTAAATGAGTATCAGGTAAATCCGACGTCCGATGTCGGATGGCTGCCAGAATGTTTACAAGTAACCAGAGATCACATTTTTTAATGTTGCGTTAGTGAATTAGTTATGAGGAAGACGTCACTATAGAACGCAGAGCATATTCTGAGTTGGAGACTTAATTTAGAGTTATTTGGACACTATTAACACTTGTGGTTTTATGTTTTCAATGGATCATATTTATTAAGTGCTATTAAGGGACTTGTTGTTCTTGCGGTACTTATCCATATGACTATGATCCTTCCTTACTTTCAATAACCACTAATTAGGAGGTCATTGAGGGTTTTTAGGCTAGTAGTTATAGAATATGGTCATGCAGAAGAAAGCATTAATAAGCTTTATAATGACTAATAAAGAGCTAATGTGCTACTAATGCGTAAGCTGATACGCAACTAGTTAATGGTGAATACGTGTACCTCAATATAAAGCCTGTATTTTCCTCTTCTTTGTTCTATAGCCTAAACGTCTTGTTGCGTCTTTACAGGAGCCAATAAGCGAGCAGAACTTTGACGCCTACGTGACCACTCTGACAGATATGTACACAAACCAAGACCAGTACCAGAGCCCAGAAAACAAAGTCCTGTTGGAAAATATCAAACAAGCTGTTCAAGGGATTCAAGTGTAACCATGCAGCAAAGGGACACTTCTGTTCTCTCAGCCGGTGTGGGTGGTATATCAAAATCCACAGACATAAAGGCAGTTCGATCTCCTTCGTTCGGTGCAGTAACTTCTATAGTGTTATATATTCTAAATTCTGTTCTTTCAAAAAAAGAGGTATTATGCTTAGAGAGACCTCAAGATAATTTCTTTGTTTCTTTTCTTTATGGGTCTTGCTTTGAGGAAGAACATAAAAAAGTAAACCGCAAATTAGTTTTTGAGGACATTCACATTTTGTACGTTTTCATATGAGCTGACATAGTGTCATGTAATGTTTCTAGCTGCTCATGTATGCACATTTTTAGTGTATATTTCTGAACAGTAAGCTAATGATAACAGAACGCGAGTTCTTTTTATTGCTTGACAACAAAGCATTTTAGATGAAAAAAGCTGAACTGGACAGTGAAATAAAAAAAAAACTACAAGCAAGGAGGAAGCTATTTATTTTTCTCCTCACTGGATGATTTTGGACTCGATGATTTTAGATGTTTTTTTCTTCTTCTTCTTCTTCTTCTTCTTCTTGCGTGTAGATTGTTCAAAAGCAAGAACTGGTTTGCCAATTGCTTTATTTTCTGACAATGCTTGAGAAACGTTTGTGTTTTGTTTTGATGAAGAAAAAAAAAAAGATGTGTAGCTGTAGGTGGGGGCATTTTTAATTGGTGCTGTAGATGATTCTGGAGAGGAAACTGACCTGATGTTTGTATGAATGTATGTATGAACAGTTCTATTGTAAACATCATTACACGGAAACCCGATGGTGGAAATCCCATTATCTAGGAGAGCCAATTAATTCCTAGAGGAAGACATCTGCGCGGTGCATGCATGTTCACATGCTCATCCTTACCTAATCTCAAATAGAAATGTTGTGTAAAGACAATGACCTATAGAGACCACATTCTAGCCTTTTAGTATCAAATCTGCTCAATTTGGAGACTTGCTAGGATCAAGACATGTCTCAGCAATATAATAATGAAATCATTTGTTTATAGTAGGTACGGGATGCAATCTGCAAAGAAAAAAAAAGGTTGGGTATATGCAATTTCTTGTTTATAAACATAGCGGGGTAACATGAATCTTTTTAATATAGCCTATGTAAAATATTGATTTTTATACAAATCTTTTAATACAAAAAGTCTTTTTAAAAAAGAGGAGCAAACCTGGACACTGAGTTTAGAAGCGAAAGTATATGAGTTCCACTTTTTTTCTGTACGATTTTGCACAGGGACACCTTCGTTTCCATGTTTTGATGTTCTTACAGAAACTAAAAGCAGTACCCGAGAGCCTAAACGGAGGGTTTCAGAGGGTTTTGTAAAGAGTATTTATAGAATATGACAGCGGGACTTACAGGGTCACTGTCCCCACTTATGTGCCAGTAGACTATTTGCACTTGTCCTTGAAGATATTATCCTTACGTACGGCGGCGTGCAATTTTCCAGGTGACCTCTTTGGCACACGATTGGAGCAACCAACTGCTTGGAGCCACTGTAGGTGTGGATTTAGTACCACTGAAAGAGGAAGAACAGGGACTTGAAATCAGAGAAGAGGATGATTATAACCATAGCAGTTATACTGTAGGCTATTATCAAGTGTAAAAACATTAACAATGTTCTTTCATTTTTGCTATGTTTTAGGAAGATGAAGTTATCCCCCAGCAGCACTTTATATCTAATCACTGTACAAAGGATTAAATAGTCAATCAATTCAAGGTTTTAAAAAAAGCAGAAGTAAATGAAGGCTCGCTTCCCTGATGCAGGCCGAACGAGACCTTCGAGGGGTAATACAATCCAGCGTCACGCCTGTATGCCTGACTGTATGCACCCCTCCATTCTGTTGTTCTAGTTGTTAGCGATCATGTTCAGAATTTGCCTTTTTGAGAGCTAATGCAAAAGGTGCTTGTCGTTCACCTGATTGAAACTCATCTATTGTACTTTACTGTCCTCTTTCAGGACTCTACTACCCATCATCCATGACTGCATACGCCTTTTTCCACAGCATCGTGTCTGCAGCTTTTTGCCAATATAGTAATGCTTCAGTAGAGTAATAGCTAGTACCAGTTTTTGAATTAATTCTCATTATCAGTAAAAATGGAAAAGGGATTTTAAAGCACAAACCGGCTGCTCATCTGATGTTGGTACATAAATAACAAACCTGAAAAGAGTTATCTGTGACTATCTATAGGGAACACAAAAGGTCGTCACATATTTAGAATGCTGACTTTTCATATAAATTATTGTGAATTCATCAGAGTTTAATATTTTATTTGAGCCGATTCATTTGGAGGTTGATTTCAGTGACCATTAACAAAGACAGGATTTTGTATAAACTATTGTGCTCTGTGGAACTGAAGTTTGATTTATTTTTGTACTACACAGCATGGATTTGTTGACATTTTAATTTTGCTATAAATGTGTGAGATCACAAGTTGCTGTGATATTTCATTTATAAATTGTGAACTTTGTACAATTTTTGTCATGCTGGATGTTGACACATCTTACTCTGAATAAAGAAAAAATGTGTTGCCAGAGGCCTGTAAAATCATGTTGTTTTTTTTTTCTTTCTTGTTCCTCCTTCCTATAATCATTAGAATAGCCTCAGCTTCGTGTTAATTCTAAAATTGATATACTTTGCTATTATTCCGTCCCCCGACAGATGGCAGCAAAGTACCCAACGTACCGAATGTTTATTATCAGCCACTGATTTACAAGCTTATCCAATAGTGCTACTCCCGCTGTGTCCTCGTTCCCTGTTAATCCCAAAAGGAAGGGTAGAAAGCAATTAAAGCAAACTACAGTTTAACGCACGTTTTATTGAAATACCTTTGTGTGACCAGCCCCTTAATGAAGATGAAAATGCAGCCAATTTAATTTGTCATTCAGCCATATAATCCACTTCACAATGGAGCAATTAAAGAAGGCTATAAGGCCCTGCTCCATATTGATCTTTCTTCCTCTGTCAGTCCAGTGCGTGGCTCATTATAAAATAGTGCTCCGTTGTTCTGTAGAAAACTGATGCACGTGCTGCTGGCATATCCAGACTTTTCCTCCATCACAGCAGCTGTCAAATGCCAAAACCTCTGCATCTTACTTTGACCATGAAGCATGTTAATAGAATTTCTTTGGAAGACCATTTTTGGCACTATTTTCTGTTAAATAAAGCTTTTGCAATTTCAATCACTGCCTTTACAAAGCCCTGATTGTACAGTTTGCCTTGGTCAGGTTTCAAGTACGTATTTCATCGGAAAGGATCTTCAGATCAAATTGAAATTTCTGTGTCCTGCCCAGGCCCAAAAACATTTCTAAAAACATTCTTTCTCCTGTAGATAGGAGGGACATTTTTAAAGCCAAAAGTTTGAAATGAGGTCAGTGTTTGCTTATCTAAGATCAACAGGCAGTATTTTACTGAGGTGAGCATGCCCTGGTGTGTGATCATCCATAACAACACATTTAATACATGGATGTCAGAGTGTAATGTGTTTCTCTCATAACCCATCCTAAAATGTTGTAAGAAAAGTACTGCACCCACTGGGTCATTCTTGAATCTAGTGTCCTTCTTTATGTAAAACACCTTTGGGGTCATTTATAAATGAGGTCATTTATCATCCTGAAGAGTGGCCTAAAATATGAATGATCTGCAGTTTACTAATGGCACTAGACTCTGGCTTCACCAAGTTCAGTGGCGTCTACTTTAAAATCATCCTGACATAGAGCATGGTGAAAATTAAGATGACACACAGACAAACCAAGAGACGTCAGCGCTGTCACAATGCTCTGTACTGGGGAAATACGAACAATAGCAATGGGATAGCATTGTTAAAGCTGGAAATGCTAACAATGACAACAACCACAGCCTCAACAACCTCTCACCCACACAATGCAGCAATCAGGAGCATGGATGTGGAATGATAGGAGCAGAGGTCCAGTTTCAAATAATAGACCACTCAGTGTGGCTGGAAAGTGGGAAAAAAAACAAAAAAAAAACTGCCATGAGTAAAGAGCAGGTTTTGGGGAGGAATTGTATAGTTGACAACAAGACGACAGGTACTCTTTTAGCATATTCAGCAAAAGGTAAATTATAAATGGTTTCAAAACACTTAACATATAGTGTTGGTATTCAGAGAACATACAAAAAGACGAGAAGTGACGTGAGCACGCACAAATAGCATTTTATCATCATTTTGTAGGTCTGTCACAGGCCCGCACATTTTGGTGTAATTTACGCATTGGCCAGCAGAGGTCAGCAAACCCAAACTAATAAGAAGAGAATGGAAGCGTAGCCTAGTAATAATACTGAAATTTTATTAAATTTTCAGCTTAAGCTGGATTTTGCTACATCTAAGGTTTACAGGCGACAATTAAAGAAGCAGCAAATGTACACTTTTTTTCATTTACATAAACGCTCAACTTATGTATGGTGCTCTCGTCTCTGATTGGTTGCACTGTAACACATAGGATTTGAATCTGTGGGTAAAACAGATTCAAAATGTTGTTAGCTAGCTTGCTTGTTGACAATTATTAACCCAGCTGCTGGAAAACCACGGTAAGTAGTTTTATTTATTAAGTAAAATGATATAAAACAGCAAATGATCGCATTCTTGTTATCAAAACGCCAACGTCTAGCCGTTATCCTTGCTAACTGTGTAGCTACATGGCACATTACGTTACCTTTCTGAACGTTGTATCGTCTCGTCGGGTCCAGTGAATTTCCAAACCCACTGTGAAAAAACGTGAGCTGTCTTTGCATTCCTCTGTTCATTTTTGTCATATTTAGCTTCATACACATAAACTCCCTACGCATTTTCAAGTTGATACGTCAAATCATAGTCATTAGTAACAGTAGGAGGCGGCCATTTTTGAGAGATTTTGCCATTTCCGGCAGCCAGTGGTGGAATAGTTAAATTGGCCTACTTTTACTCGAGTTGTACAGTTTCAAAGTACTTTACTTGAGTATTTACGTATTCTGCTACTTTATTCTTCCACCCCACGACATTTAGCTGCCTCACTACATTGACTAAAAGTAACTTGAGTCACTAGCTGGTTACGTTGCAGATTTATGCAAAATTACCATCACCGCCATTAATAGCTACAATATTAAAGACGAACACATGGACGCTTTATAATCCAGGAGGCATGACATGAATTACTCTGAAACGGGCCATTCTGCATTTACTTTACTTTGATGTGAATTAGGTTTTGAATACAGGAGTTTGTTTGTTTGTTTTTAATGAGATATGACCACTTTTACTTGAGAGGTCTGAGTACTTCCTCCGCAGCAGTGAAGCCTGATCACAAATTGAAAATGGGACTATTTAACCGAATTATGTGGACTTCTTTTTGTTTTGTTTTTTGTTTTGTTTTGTTTTTTTTGGGGGGGGGGGCGCTGTATCGCATTTTGGGAGTTGCAAAACGAATGAGCAGGCTAGAAAGCGGAGGTCAACTGAGTTTCTTAATGGTGTCTAATTGTAAAGAGATGTGAATGCAGTTCTTTCGCATGACTTTTTGTTGGACTTCCCTCGTCTGTAACACACTGCCCCACTTCTCTCTCTCTCTCTCTCTCTGTCTCTCTGTGTTTCTCAGTGTCTCTCTCTCAGTCCAGCCGTGTCTCTCTCTCTCTCTCTCTCTCTCAGTGTGTGAGAGGCAGCTGGCGGTCTGTGCTCTGCTCAGCTCACTGCTAGCAATGGCGCTGCGGGCCGGCCAGCTCTTTTCTCCGTGTCTACTCGCGGCGGCTTTGTTATTGCTTGCTAGCGGACCACAGTTTGTACAAAGTTGTCCGAGTCGCTGTTTATGTTTCCGAACCACGGTGAGATGTATGCATCTAAATCTGGAAACCGTACCAGCAGTTTCTCCTCAGACTACCATTCTGTAAGTAGCCCTTTTCCTTATATCTAACGGGAACTAACTCTCCTGGAACACCACACGGGAATGCAATGAAAAAGCCATTCACTAAAGCAGCCCACTTTCCCTGTTACTTTCTTCTTGTTGAGTCGTTTCGGTTAATATTATGTGATGCTGTGAGTCGCAGCGCTGAAACAAACTTTGGGGATTTTCAGTCCCTGGTTTGAGTTTAAATGAAAGCGAAGGCTGTGGGAGTGATAGGTGCTGTGGTAGTGCAGAGGTTATTACAACTTCTCAGGAAGTTTTCAAGCGAAGACACCTGCCAGTGAGTTCAGCTGTTGGCTGTAGAGGTTAATGAACGGGGTTTCTAGGGTCACACAGCTGGTGAAGTCAGCCGCAAGCAATCTGGAGGGTTGTCTGCTCAGAAAGACGTCCCTGCATGAGGAAATGTGTGTGAACAATGGCATCTCCTTTATGGAGACACGCTTTAATGACTGCTAATGAAACGCATACTGTAGTACTGCAAGTGAAAGGACTCATTATAGACTTGCCTTAGCCGCACTGATTTCCTGCAGACATATAATGTTCGGAGGAAATTGGCTCTTCATTTTCTGGCAGGATTCTTGTTCAAGATCAGGCTTGATCAATAAGCTTTTCCCCCACCAACATTCACTTCAATTCAGTATGCTTCATCGACCTACTGTAAGTGTAAGGTGAACAACATTTAAATGAGTGGATTCTTTACCTCAGAATGCAGAGCTTATGGACGCAACTAACGATTATTTTCTTTGTCGATTAATCTGTTGATTATTTTCTTAATTAATCAGTTAATAGTTTGGTTCAGAAAATGGTAAAAAAAAAAGTCATTCAATGTTTCCCCAAAGATGTTGTTTTCAAATGTCTTGTTTTTTATTTATTTATTTAGTTTACTGTCATAAAGAAGGAAAGAAAATATTCATATTTAAGAAGCTGGAAGCAGAATTCAATCTTTTTTTTCTTACAAAAATTAGTGAAACCAATCTCAAATCAATTATCAACGCTAATACAACAACAATTAATTGTTTCAGCTCTAGCAGAGCAGTTTCTTCACTGCCCTAGTGCTTGCGCAGGTTAAACCTGCGTGTTTGACTTTCCCTCTGAGATGAAAGTAAGGAAATACTTCTTACTTGACAAGTACTTGAGAATGTATCCTAGATGTCAGGAACACTGTGCTCAGGTCAGCCAACAAACTGTTCTCTTTTTCATGTAGCTGGTCAAAACAGCAATGAAGGAACACAAAGCTCCAGATCAGTGCAGTGTCCCAAATATGTGGCACTCTTTGTCGTTAATTGGCCTCTACAGTCTTGTTCGTTTCAGTCCATAATGCATCAACCTATAAATAGCCCCATTCAAGGAGTAAACAGGAGCACAAAGGGGCAACTCAGCTAGCCACACCAGCCGCAGCAACACACTCAGATTTAGCCTTGTCCTTTAACATCTGGGGTCAGCCCACATCCTTATGGTGCAGCCCTACCCAGATACCCCCAAAGCAAAGATGAAAGTCCAGCCTTCACCACAGCAATGAAAGGATTGTTTAGATTTTCTGTAGGATGTGTCTAAATCTGTTACAGGGCTGATCAGAGCAGGGAGCACGCTGTGGTTTCCCAAAAGCTTTCATGCTGGTAAGCTTTGAAGCTGCAGCCACTTGTCGCTTTTGACCCTGTGCTGTCAAGCCAAGACATGAAGTTGAGCCTTCCCTCCTTCTGCTGTATGAAGTGTTTAACACATCACTGGTACTGCCGCAACAGCAAAACCATTATGGACTGAAATGTAGCTCACCCAGGACTCATAATGAGAAATGTGAGCAACAGTTGTGTCATGGCAGTTTGTGGTCTGATTTCATCGTCTGATCAAATTAAACCTCATAATAGGGTAGTCAGAGTGGCTCTTATTATGTCCTTTAGCAGAGAAGTTGTATGCAGAAATATAGCACTTATAATGTAGAGATTATCATTCAAAAGATATATCTGTTTTGGTCTTTGCCTAATTTTATTAAGTAATATCAAATTAGTAACTGAGGTGGCCTTGGGTTAGAGCAGTTTGTGAACAACATCATATGTTCTCAGAATAGACCCTTAACTTTGAGCTAAGTGTTCTCCAGTATATATGCAGTGGATTCCATCTTTCATATGACAAAGTGATCTTAGTTATAATTTAAATCGTAACAGTGTCAAATGCACCTTAACGTTTAGTGCACAGGTAGTTTAACAATGAAGCTAAAGTAGCAGTATGAAAATCTTGTACCTGCCTGTTTGTTTTACATTTTTTCATTGATTGATTTTACAGATATATTCTTGCTGGAATTATTTGAGTCAGTTTCCTTTCTCACAGGGAACACGTAACCGAAGACAATGTGTACAGAATCTGAGGATGTAGTGCTCATCTTGGTTGTGTCCATTGTTGAACAACGGTGATTCACTTGAAGAAGCAAAAGGGCTTTTCTCCACATTTGAACTAAGTGATTAAAAGAAACCTTGAGTGATGTTTGTTCCTGACCTTTAAATTGAGGTCTAATGTTCAGTGTTCACCATGATTGACTTTTTGCATGTTTGCTATTGAGAAACACTGATAACTGGTACTCAACAGTTGTTTTTGAGTAGTTTGAAACAATGAATGTCGGTGTCAGAAACTGGAAACATCTCCTTGTCTTTCCTCTGGGCCACTGCAGTAGAGAATAAAAGTCTTGGCTCAGAAGTACTACTGCACATGGGCTTATTGCCAAGAGCTTTTCTACATGACACTTGGACCAAGAAGCATGGGAGTTTTTTCTTCCTGGGTTTTTTTTTTTTTGGTTCTTTCTGGATGACATTTGTTTTTCAGCTGTTTTCTCTAGGGGTTTCTGTTTGAGGCATGATAGTAAATTACGTTTCCTCTCTGTAATGACACTGCTGCATATCTTCTCAGGGATTCACTGTGGAGAAATGATTACTTTCACATTAGCACTATTTTGCCAACATCACATATAAACTGGCTGCTCTGGATTCTTGTGAGAGTGATTATGGGTGGTATCATGTTAGAAACACAAGAAAAAGGCCTATCATTACAGATCTTACAATTTGGCAGCAAAGCTCAGATTTTATGCATGCTGGTGTGTTATTTATTCTAAGACAGTTTTCCAAAAATAACAGTATCACATAACCATAACGTCCGTATAGTATTGCCAGATCCATGCCAATACGCAGTCTGTATTTTGTGTTTTATGGTGGTGCTTATAGTGGAGGAAAACAGTTTGAACACTGATACTGAAGTCTTACTGGGAACATCCTGGAGTCACTGTATGTGTCATTCACAAGAATGTGTTATTCACAAGTTTGTGGCATGCCTTAATCTCTTTTGTAGGTCTGACGTAAATCCATTATGATTCTGCACTAATTTGGTAGGGCCACACAATGTATCATCTGAGCAGTGTAATCGCGATGTGCATATGCAGGTAAATTAAATTATTAAGGAAAATGAATGAGGAACAGGAGAAAAACACTGAAGATTTGGTTGCAAAAAGAAAAGCTACATCAATAGTATAGAATTATTTAGGCTGCAGAAATTAATTATCACCCCAGTCATTGTAGAAGGATTAATTATTTCCAAATAGAGCAATTCAAGTCATGCAGCCCTACAATGCAGGCCGTTCATCTCATTTGTAGTATACTGAGATAATTGACCATTTGCTGAGCTCCTCCCTAAAATGGCTACTGCCCAGTCCTACATTAGCAATCGTGACTAGGCACAGGAGGCCTGTCATTACTGACATGGACACACTTAAAAAGACTAAAAATAATGTGTTGTATGTATTTAAATTTTAGGATGTCTGAGAACTTGTGAAGGGACTTTTCGTTTTATGGCATTATAGTAACTAAATGATCAATCAGATACAGATCACGTATTTTAAAGGAAATAATATCAAATATCTGATATTTGAAATTAATATCTGAAATATTTGAGACATAGGCAGAAAAAGTGTTTAGTTTCTGTTATCTTGCACAGTTTGTGTAACGTGTTGTTTTGCTGCTGCTGAAGAAATAATGACGAAGATTTACCATAAGTCTGTGAGCTGCAGGTCCGACTTCTGAACTCTGACATTCAGCGAGTCTGATTTACACGGATGCTTTAGAGTTATGTTGATGTAAAAAACCTTTCTGATTCATCATAAAACTCCAGCGGGACAAATTTGGCTGCCGCAGTCTAGGAAATTTATAGAAACACCACAGCTGTCACAGATGTACAGTATGTACAGGAAAATGTGGACTCAATATTGTAATAATGTTGGTCTAAAGTGATGCGAAAATGCAGAGTTTCTAGTTAGATAACAACAACAAGCAGCCATCACAGACAGCCTAAGCCCCCAGAAACCAGAGAAAAATAAAGGAAAACATATATATTTTGGTTGTAATTCTGCATTTTGTAAGAGGTGAGAAAATTGTGATTCAGATAGTGGATCGTGATTCTGCCTCAAAATATCTTTCATATGATTTTTTTGGCCAGATTACCCAGCCCTAATTGATATTATTTTCCACTTTAAATGAGTTCAATCTTTCAGCCCACTTAAGTCCTGATCAGAACTATCAAATATTCATTCATTTTCTGATTTTTAGCATTGATTTTGAGGCGTTTTTTTTATATTTTTGTGCCTTCAAAGCTCAATTGCCTTTTCTGAAAATCATGTACAGAAATACACTGCACTTATGAGCCATAAAATATGGTATTCTGTTGAGTTTTAATGCCTGTGTGTACATGTGTGTGATTGTGAGTGTGTGTTTGGGTGAGGGTGAAAGAAGACAAAGAGGTAGACAGGGCTAAACTGTGACCTACCGCACAATATAATTTGTATCTATCAAACTGCACATGTAAACACACGCAGATGCGCACACGCACTAGGATTTCTCCTTACACACACACCGCTCAACCGCACAACCATGTCAAAACACACACATCATTTCAGTTGTACACATTGACCTACAGGCCTCTGTAACAGAGGAACACTTCATATAGTGGACACCAGGAAAATAGCATGTATTTACCCCATAGAAAAAAGCAACTCAATATAAAAAAAATGGTACATCTGGATTGAAAGCTTAATATAACAGAATGCATGATTTTATGGTGTAATGGCCATAGGATCAAAAAATGCAGTTTAAATAGGTTTCAATGGGGACCTTTTTTCTCTAAGGTAATGAGTGATAGTATTTTTTAGTCTTACCATAGAGTTTTTGTTGATCAATTTAACAATATATTGTGACGATAGCTCCGGTAGTCCTTTCTGTGTTCCTCTCTCTGCTATCTCACAACTGTTATTACAGAAATTTCCAAATGTTTCCTTTGGAATATCTCGCTGATGTCATTGAAAACGCCATAGCGTGCCAAAGCTTGACAGGCATAGCAACAATAACTAAGGGCGGTGGGACTTGACGAAGGGTCAATTGCATCTCATGTATTTTTCATTTTAAAACCCACCATAGTTGAGTGTCTGAGTTGTGTGAATGCCACTGTTGAATGGAATGAGTGTCCTGACCATGAGTGGAATCTGCAGAAGGCTGGTGAGTCACTTCAGTGGGGGTTGGTCACAGTGTTACTAGGCTGTTGACTTGATTGTATGGGCTGTAATAAGCAGACATTTAGCTCCAGCACCCTCCTTTAAGCTTTGCATGGGGAACTACCTGGTGGCCAGTCAGCAGCCACCTTTGTCTCTGTATTGGTTTTTATTTGCCTGTCAGCCCCTCCACCTCAGAACAGCGGCCTGGTTTGACCGAGTGACAGCGTTGGTGAGTCAGGGAGGGAAAGTGGAGTTCCATTGTGTGGAATTTGCTGCAGTCAGGCTTTGTTAGGCACTCAGTCTCTGCAGCATTATGGAATGCAAAGCCAGAAATCCCCAAAGCTTTGCTCATTTGCACAGGGAGATTGGGCCCAAGATAGTTGTTTAAAGGAGCTCTACTGGCCTCTCTCTTCCTGTGCCCTCCAATTCAGGACAGCTGGTGAGATTTGGAGGACCCTGTTTCACATTTCTTATAAATTAGTTCATGAAAATGTGTCTGAAGTATACAGTGTGCTGTGCCTCTTTTACTACGTGGTAATCTTGGCAATAGTGTGATTAAATTTCAAAGCTTACTCCGCGGAAGAAATGTGTCTACACACATTTTGTAGAAATACAGCTCTCCATAGAGGAGCAAGACAAATATGAGACAGAAAGCCAAACACCACTGAAGTGAGCTGAATGGACTGCAGAAAAAAAATAGTATACTGTATACACTTCCCCATCAAGTTCTGTTTGGTTAGTTTGATTTCTGCACTCCGGTAAGTAGGGATGGGTCATGATTTTCAAATAGTCATTAAATCATAAAATTTCTTTTATTGGTTTACAGTTTATTTACTGTCATCCTGTATTAATGGTCCAGTGTGTGTGGACCAGTGTTTCCTGTCTTTCTCTACTGTACCTAGGAACAAAAAGCAAAATATCTTTAAAATATATATATTTTACCTTGTTTTTACCAGGACCTGGTTGTAAGAAACACGTTACTACTGCCAGAATGTGGCAGTAATGTACCTAAAAGCTGTTTGCCAACCGCCTTTAAACAAAAGAAGAAGAATGTGTTTTATCAGGCAAAGGTAAAACCTTTGTGGTGCTGTGACATTAGACGCTACTGTATTAAGAAGAGAAACATCTAAAACTAAAGACTACTACAGCCATCAAAAAGTTCTCTGTGGAACTCCTTCAAAAAAAATAAACCAAAATGAGGTGCAGTGCAAATTCTGCCAGGTAAAGCTAGGATATCATAATAAGTCTACCACAGCTATGCACAGTGAAAAGTGTGAATGGGGCTCTCTTTGTGTTTGTGCATGTGTGCTTGAAATGTCCAAGTAATGGACAAGTAATGGCGAGTGACTAATTCTCACCTTTGTGTGAGAATCAGTTTTTATGCTTCCTATTTTATACAGCCGTCAGCCACATGACACAGTCCAAATCCTCCCAAGGTCTGTAGGGTTTTGATAGGCTCTCGCTGTGCACAAACACACAAGAACACGCCTGATAATAAACACAACCATCTCATTTTTTACACAGGATGTGTTTTGCAGAGAACCATCGCAGCCATGTTTGGAGATCCCGGTTCACTGTTCCTCCAATCGAGCAAGAAGCCAGCCATGTTCTTGTTTAACTAAGAATGACTCACGCACAGCCGAGAGCCCTTGGCGAGTCCACATGGGCATGTGTCACAAAACCAAATGACTCCCCTAACTAGAGGAGGACGAAATAGAGGAGAGATCCACACATGGCACTCAGATGCGAGTTGAATTGGGCAGCAGCCAGCTTCACTCGTCGTCCTGGCTCAGACAAGAATTTACAGAAACCTTTTGAAATTTTCCTTGCAGCTATAGTCCACATTTTCTCAGTTCAGCATCATATGAAGTTTGTTTGGATTGTGAATACACAGGACCATTCTTAAAGTATGGTCAGTGCCATGCTTTCACATCAGCTGCAGTGCCAGACATATTTTTTGTTGCTAGTGCTGTAAAATGGTTTGCAATTTAGTCAGTTTATTTCAATATTCAACTCACTAACTTTCACATAATCACCTCTGAGCACTAACACATCTCTCTCACAATATAATGGTCCAGCACAGAAGTCAGCACTGAAGCTGTGTCTACACTTGAGGAATATTGTGCGAGTAGCATGAGCAGTTGCTGCTTCAGTCCTGTAAATGTGTGTACATAGGAGGCATTCAGGTCCTGCACTGAGTGTAGGTAACTAGTGTTTGAAAGGACCCAGAGTCCAACACACTGTCACTGCAGTCATGGCTGTAAAACACAAGAAAATGTGACATGAGCTGAGCTGTGAGTTTTTACTCACCCAACGTAGACAGCTGGATTAATTCAAAGGAAGGTGTATCTGTTATGTGACAGTTAATATATGGTCCTCAAACAAAATATATAGACAACTTCATAAATAATCAGTTCTGAGTGATATGATATGGATTCATCAAGGATCTCTCTGTACTTTCATCTTTCCCTCAGTCCTGACTAGTCTCCCAGTTCCTGCCGCTGAAAAACATCCCCACATCATGATGCTGCCACACCATGCTTCAGTGTAGGGATGGTATTAGCCAGGTGATGAGAGGTGCCTGGTTTCCTGAGTAGAGGCTTCCGTCTGGCCACTCTACCATAAATGCCTGATTGGTGGAGTGCTGCAGAGATGGTTGTCCTTCTGGAAGGTTCTCCCATCTCCACAGAGGAATGTTGAAGCTCAGTCAGCATGACCATCGGGTTCTTGGTCACCTCCCTGACCAAGGCCCTTCTCCCCCGATTGCTCAGTGTGGCCGGGCAGCCATCACTAGGAAGAGTCCTGGTGGTTCCAAACTTCTTCCATTTACAAATGATGGCGACCACTGTGCTGTTTGGGACCTTTATTGCTGCAGAAATTTTTTGGTACCCTTCCCCAAATCTGTGCCTCGATAGAATCTTGTCTCGGAGGGCTTGACTTCATGGCTTGGATTCTGCTCTGACATGCACTGTCAACAGTGGGACCTTATAGGTGTGTGCCTTTCCAAATCATGTCTAATCAGTTGAATTTACTACAGGTGGACTCAAGTTGTAGAAACATCTCAAGGATGATCAGTGGAAACAGGATGTACCTGAGATCAATTTTGAGCATAATAACAAAGGGTGTGAATACTTATACTTATAATACATGTGATATTTCCATTTTTTTATTTTTAATAAATTTGCAAAAAATTCTAAAAAGCCTTTCTCACTTTGTCATTATGGGGTATTGTGTGTATGAGACAAAAAATTTCATTTTGGAATAAGGCTGTAACAACAAAATGTGGGGACAATGAAGGGGTGTGACTACTTTCCAGATGCACTATATATGTTTAGTGCTTTGGAGGTGGAGGTGGTGGATCCGCAGTGTGCACAAATTGAGTTTGTCTGCTGTTGTTTTGATTGAGAGATGCCATGCAGCAGATGCCTTGCAGCAGAAAATACATGCTGTCCATTTAAAACATCTTTATAACACACATATTGTGAGGATCCTACTGGAATCATTTTTTGATGAAAGATAAAGTGAAGCTAGGTTACTATGAAGCTGTTGGCTCAGAGGCCATATATTGTTATTCTGTAATTTTGTAAGCAGAAACACAGAATTTTATTTATTATGACACAGGGGCAGATAAATCAGACTGGTGCACCGTCTTTGTATGTCAATGTCAAGTTTCATGTTTACACTGTGTTTTCCATATTACAACCGTCATGGATGCTCTTCTGTGTTCACTGAGCTCCACTGCTGCAAATCTAAGGGGTTTCAATTAAAAGATTCTGGTAAATGTATAAACGCTGTAAGTAGTTGCTGGCATGTCTTTTTATTGTAACACAGTGACCAATAAGAGTTGTAATTCTCCTGTATGGTTCCATAGTCTGTCCTTAAATCACCTCAGTGCACTCATTGGACCTACATCTCACACTGACATACTGTATCCAAAGCACTGCATGCAGATAATCATCTCATCTAAAGAGGTCATACAAATTATCTTCCCTAAAATGTAAGGTTTGATCGCAAACGTCTGCAGTGACACTGGAAGAACCTTGTGTCATAATCATATACTGAGTGTCTTGAAAAGTGTGCCAACTCTCCTTAGGATTAAATCCCTGACACATTCTTATTTATAACAAGTTATTTCTTCATTATCTTTGACATGTTTAGCTATAAGCCCATGGTAATGTGTGGGTAAGTTACAAATTTCTTTGTTTCCAAAAGAGATCAAATGACCTATTGTTCCTTCCTCACTGTATCAGCTGTATTGTTGTCAAGCTCCCATGGCTGCTTCATTGCTGTGAGGGTTTATGGTTTTTGTTTGGTTGAAGCCTAGACAGGCTGTCAGCCGCTCTGCAGGGCTGTTACGCTCACTGTTTCATGGTTCCCACTGGCGCACTGCCATCAAAACACATTAATAGGAGCTAACCGACTCATTTAATAAGTCCTGGAACAAATATCAGTAAATGTTCAGCGATCTGTGCTCATTTTTGGTGACGACATCCCAGCCGTCTCAGTGAACTCTTCCAAATGCCTTGTTTACTAGATGTCCACCATATTTCTTCCTGTATTTTTTCCTCTTGTGGACTGACTCATTCTCCTCCCCTGCATTTGTCTTGTTCCCTAATGATAAACATCACAAAGGAGCTTTACAGACTGTCTTACTCCTCTGACAAAGTACAGTCATTACTTCCTGCTTAATTGTAGTGAAACAATTGTTGATTTTTGTTTTCATGCTGCAAAGGAACATAGCTGCATAATAAACATCTTGGGAATTATCATAAAAAGAGCAGCATTTGTAAAGAGATCGGTGATGAATATGGGTTTCTGGGTTATGATGGATGGGTGGGGTTAGTGTTTGGCACAGACACAAGGTTTGTATTATCAGACCCATCGACAAAACAGTCACTTTCTCTGTGATCAAATGCCACTTGTCACTCTCTTCAAGCCTGAGAGCACTCATGGGATAAATTGGTGCTGATGCCATCAGCTCCAGTACATCCAGGCCACTCCGGTCAGCTGATCTGCTCCTTCCCTTCCATCGACAGCTGACGCTTTAAACACTGGCTGCTACCAGAGACACTCATTTATTTAGCCCTCTCTGTAAAGAAATATCCCAGGCATTAGAGTGCACACACACATAAACACACAGAGCCAAAATAACATATCCACCAAAAGGTCATGTGCCTTGGTTAACAAATATTTATCCACAGCTGTCAATAGTGAGTGTAATGTGGGCAATTGCTGTATCTTAATGTGTGTCAGTAAGCTGTTGTTCATGTATAGATGATTAGGCCTGTCACAGTTATCGTAGTTGCTTTATTCGTTGCTTTATTTGAGCTAACACCAATTCATTTGCAGAATCTCAACAATGGTGTCCATTCACCTGTAAAAATAACTGTTTGATCAAACTAATGTCATATTTCATCACTACTTCCACTGAGATTTGACTGGAGCTTTTTTAGTGACACCATCTCATTGTGCCTGCGTCATCTTGAGATGTTCCACTTCCACTTGTACCTGGCATTATCAGTAATTTCTTTGTACTTTCCAATAATAGGCTTTTTATATTGAAGTTATTTATGTCAAATCTGTTTACAAAGCCTAAAAGGCAAACCGAAATGCCATTTTTATTTATTTAGTGCTCTTCCTCCTTATAAGATGTACTGAATGTGTATAATTAAACTATTGTTAGGCTTAACCTATACTAGTGACATAAAATGAACATAAAATGAAATGTTTTCAACAATTAAATCATTTAATGCCATTATATGAATGATAGTCACTTGTTAAATATAATTTCATCATTGCAGCAGCCTATAGATATACCTTTCCCAAACCTAGGGCTGAGACCTGTTCAGTCACCACGTGGAAGAGGTAAATACTTAACAATGACGCACAGACATTTATAAGGGCCATTTTATGAA
>JAPQRN010000016.1:4175883-4202595 GCA_037367275.1 Coranthus polyacanthus
GACCTGTTCAGTCACCACGTGGAAGAGGTAAATACTTAACAATGACGCACAGACATTTATAAGGGCCATTTTATGAAAAACAAAAAAATTAAAGATGCAAATTTCCAAGGAAAAAAAACTTGCATATTCTGAGATTATAAAGTCATACATTTACGAGAAAAAAACTCAAATGTTCACTGAGATTATGATATGATATATAATGAGTCTAAAGAATTTTTCCTGTGCAAAGATGAGATATTCATGGACAGCGTTTTTTCAAAAGAAAAGGAGTTCTGTGTTTGTTTCGTGCCTGTTAGTTGTCGACTATCGTGTTGCAAGTGAACTAACGTTACTTTTCACTGTTAGAAACAATTGCTGATGGTATCTTGCCAGCTGTGATTGACATTTTGACATTCCATCCCTGCCTTGCAGGCATGTCCCTAATGTGGATTAGGCAGCAAACAGCATTTATTCTATATTGTTTTGACAGTGAAAGAGTGAGGTCTTGGGGTGACACCAAATGTTTCTTTTGGGTCTCGAGCTGAAAAAGTTTGAGGAAACGATTGTGACAATATGACAGTTAATGATAAAGCTTTAGTGAATCTCCAAAAAAAACATGATCTCCATGGAAAGAAATCAGAACCATCTCTGTCCCTCAAATGAGTGCTGCCTGAACCAGCATGTAGCCCAGCTCTGCTGCTCCCCCTTCCTCCTCTTTGACTTGATCTCAGAGCTGGAGGCAGAAAAGCAGGACAGCCTCTGCCCCAGCATGTCTGGGCACTGCAGGCATCATTCTGCCTGCAGACAAATGTTTTCATAAGGGCGCTGCACCTCTTCACCTACAAGTGATCCCTGGTCTTTCCATGGGACACCCTCCTCCTCCAAATTCTGCAAATGAGCTTACCTAGTACTAAAATTGGGAGGTTAAATGGTTTGATGTAATGTCACATTTACATATTATGCTTGGTTTTCCCTACCATTGTAAGACTTAGTCACAGCACTTAAGCAAAAAGAGAGAAAAGATACCACATTAGCCCAAATAGACATGTTTTTCCCCAGGAATAAGCTTTTTAAAAGTGAATCAAAATTCAAATTGCATGTTGACCTTAATTGACTTCATCAGATTTGTTTTGTTTTTCTTTTAGCTAATTTCTATATATTGTAATGGTATAGGTCCACAATTATACAAATCTTTAGTTAAATTAAAAAAAGCCATCACAGTCCTCCACAGACTCAGGGAAAATGCCTCTATACACCAGTTGCAGTTTTACTTTCACTTTATATTTATTTGGGGAACTAAATGAACTTTTCTCACCTTTTTGAAATGGTGCAAAAAACAATGTTATCGCCACAGCTGACATTCATGTCAGAAAGTCTTTGAATTTTTGCTCACTAGCTCAGTGCCTATATGAAAGGAAGTCAGCATATGAAAAAGTTGGACTCACTTTGATTGGATCCATATGTGAGGGTTTTTACAGAGCAAATGGCTCGCTAAAAATGATTTGATTTTGTTATTTGGCCCACATTTTCACAGAAATCTAAGAAAATGAGAACTCAGGAATGTATAGCTCTATGGTCTTTTGGATGTTGTACCTGAAGGGAAATGGACAATATCAATTTAAACTAATGGACAAATGCAGACACTAGAGCAAATCTTAATGGTCTTGATGGATTGTATCACATAAAAAGTTGCGTCAGGCACCATTAGAAAGGAAAAAGAGCAAAGGCAAAACTGTCTTCTGGCAAACTGAGAAAATCATCACTATGTCTTGATATTTTTGCTTAATCAGTTAAGTCTGTTATGTCTTTGTGACCCAGTCCCACAGGATTTACTTTTTAAGGCTACTGGCCAACATGAATGCTGGTAGACAGTGTAAGATGTTAGTGGGGGAGTTGCACTTACTGGAAGAGAGAGGCTGATGTAGTTCTCTCTGTCTTCAGTACATTGATAAATCTAAAACACAGTCTTCATTTCTTTGGCAGGAGGTGCTTTTAGTAGGCTTTTTGTCTCAGGGTTAAGAAAAATCCTGCAGAACTGTTCTGTTTTCGTGCGTTAAAGTATCAGAAAAGACCATAGACTGGTAGGAAGTGTGGATCATTTTGGGAGACTGATGGATGTCTCTCCTTTATTATCTGACATTCTGTAAGTGCTTATTAATAGCTGTATCTACTTTCAGAATTGATCTTGTAAAAATACATTTAGCAAATGGCTGAGCTGAAGGTCAGATTATGTAGAGCCTAAGTTCCACAACCATAACATCACTGTTAAGATGAGATTCAAATTATAACTTGTCTTGCCTGTGGTTCTCAGTGCCACATGGGGTTAAGAATGATTTCACTTTTACAGGCCTAATTGCAGTATTACGGTCTTTAGCTTGACACTTTCATGGCAGGCAAAGTCATTTGTTGTAGACCAAGAATGATTAGTGTCATGTCAAGCTACATTGTTATCCTTATACCGCCTCTTTAAATGAAAGAAGACACATACTAAAGCCTGCTGATGGCTGTAACTAGCTCTGTGATTGTTATTGTAGGGGCCAGTGTTATATAAATCAGCCCCCATGATTAAGGCTTGACAATGACATTCTTGTGAGATGAGTAATATGTCTAATTATCTGTCAGGGTTTTCCATGATCTGCTTTGATCTTCGATTCATAAATGCTTTCTGCACATCCCTCCAGTATAATTCTAATTTTTTGTACAGCTTTTCTGTTCAATTTCCATGCTGATATACTCATATACTACTAAGTTGGCCTGACTGTTAATATATTTCCTTCTGCTCTACAGAGACCTGAGGTTCAACAAAATCAAGGATTTACAACCTGGTTCCTTCAGACGGTTGAAGAACCTCAACACACTGTAAGTGCTTATTTTTTTCCCCACACATATAGTACAAAATCTGTTTGTGGTCTGAAATTATAATAGGTAAAATGTGGTAAGAGTAATGCAATGCACCAAGTCAGACTGCTACAGAAAATTAATCAGGACGATTTCCTTAAACAGCACTCGGCAGAGTGATTGTCACTTCCCTAGAAACTCCTGCTTGTATTACACACGCAGGCGAATTCTTGCTCTGTTCTGCTGTGGTTTCACACATGTAGGTCAGCTCGTAATCTGTGAGGAATTTATTTTTCCACTTCCACCCACAGGTCTATTTATCATATGTCCAGCCTGCTAGATGGTGCATTGCTAAGCTAATAAAGCAATAATGTTCTAGGTTCCTGTATTATTCATGGGCAGAGTATCATTTAAGTAAAACAACGTGTGCATGCTTCAGCATCTTCATTTCAAAATCTTAGATTAAATCAAACACTCCTCACCTTATTTAAATATTGCAAACATTATTGAGATGCTTTCTTAAGCCCTTAAGAAAGCATCTTAAGCACCTTAAGAAGTGGAATTTGCTAGAAAATGCACAGAATATAGTAACAAGAAGCATATAAGTAACAAAACATAATGTATAGATTTAAATCCTGTTATATATGTATCATGGTTAATAAACTTGATCATATGTGCAGTTTATACACATGGTGACTTAGATTTAATTCCAAAATGAGAAAAAGTCCCTTAAGGCAGCTTTTCCTATCAGCCAGCCAGCCATGCAGACTGTTGAGAGCTTTATATCCTGGACAGCTCTTTGTGGTTTTAGGTTTCAGTTCCACAGACTGAACAATAACACATCCTAAAGTCTATCAGTCTTTGAACTACACACACATGTCCCAATATTGCTGTTGAACAGACAGAAAAATGTCTGTAATGTCCGTAGAAGAGGAGAGACTTTGGCTTCCTATGGACTTGACAAACTGCCACTCTCCAACATATGGAGACTACACACTGAAAGCTTGGATTTTTTTTCTGTACATTTAATTTTTTTTACAAGAAATAACCAATGCGGCAGTGTTTTGTTCTAATTGTGTTTCGTGACGTGCAGCACATAAAGAAGGAACGAATGATCAAAAACGTATAAAAGTTTGTTTGTGTGAAGCTGACCAGATCATGTTAAGCACTGGGTCATTCCATATAACTCATCCACTCATCACAGTTCCTTTTATGGATTTTGTTGAAAAAAATCATGTCAAAACTTCTGTTAAGTGCACGGGAATCAACATGTGGTTACAAGAAACTGAAAATTAGGTTAAGATATATTTTCGGAAATAACCATTCTTTTTTCAAGTCATATCTGCCCAATTCAGTCGAAAAATAAGCAGTTGGTGAAGCTTAGACACACCAATATGTGTAGTCTGAGCTCAAACTTAAAACAATCTGAATTAAAAATGGTTCTAAAAGCTATAAAGGTCTTTCAAATGATTTTTTTTTCAAGAACATCCTTGACATGAACTGAGAGTCTCTCTTTAATGTTTTTACAGAGCCTTAGGTCAGTGGTCAACTATAAAACAATTCACTGCCAAACATACCATCCATCTTTTAACCTTAAAATAACCTTATTTTCTCATCTCATCTCTACAGCCTCCTTAACAACAACCATATACGTAGGATCCCCAGGGGAGCGTTCGAAGACCTGGAAAACCTCAAATATCTGTGAGTTGTCCTAATGTCAAACTAGTTTGCAAATAATGTATTCTGAAACAATGTGCCAGTTTTTTTGTTTGTCAGACTTAATAATAGGTGAAAGACCACTGCTGCTTTTTGTTAGGACAGCAGAAGTAGAACCACGGTGTGGCATGTCTTGTCCCAGCTTAAACACAATACCTATTGACTGTAAACGTGGAAGGCGGCTGATGCTGCTAGACTGCTTAGTCAGTAAAAATGTGTCAGTGCAGTTCATGGAAAGCATGTCTTTGTCTGATCCTTTGAACTTATGTGTCTGTTAGTCCTGACCCGGGGCAGTGTAAAGAACAGAGGGGGTTTTTAGCCACGTGTAGCCTCAGGGTTTCTGTGGGAAACCTAAGTGGCTCACTTTGTTAGTCACTTGCGTTTCAATCCCACTGGCTTCAGTTGTGGCGAGAGCACTGTCTGTACCCATAGTCACAAGATAATCTCTGCTCAGACCTCAGATGACGTCATGTTTTATGCTGTGTTTTGATCATCCAAAGCCAGCTGGGGAGCATAAATGTGTCTGACGGCTTTTAAGACAAAATATATTAGCAAGAACTACTGATAAATGTCTGTGTGTCTGAGAAAGAAGTGGCACGAACAACGGTTACATCACTGCTCGTCTTATATCATGGACAAGCATTAGACGATTCATACAAGATCAAATACATCAGCTCGGTTCAACAAGGGACAGGGAGACATGTAGCAGCTTTTCTTCTGCTCTCTCTTCAGCTTACTTAAACATTCTCTATCCTGACTTATGTCTCTTGTTGCTGTAATAAAATACTGTAGTTATTTATGGATGGTTTTAATTACAGAGCACCTCATTCTTTAAAGCAGAGTTCATCTGAAGCTTGCACTATTGTCTCAGCCTTTGTGATTATCTGATTCAGTGCTCTATATCTTGGGGCTTGATTGGGGTTAGATTGTATCTCCCGTTTCACCTCTTCACTTCCTTTGGACCCCAGTGAAGTCCGCTCCCTGTCATCTTTCAAGTCTTCCAATCTTAACGACCGGGTGGCGGACTGTAGCACAGCTTCCCCCTCTCCCACGACCACCACCATAAACAAGTCAAACAGAGGTCAAAGAGTGTGTTTGTCTTACTCCGTTGCTGCTTATTTTGATCTTTTTCAATTATTCAGCTGCATTACATCCATCTGGTATTGGCCATCAGTATATTTATTATACTGTAGTAACACTGATACAAGTTCTGAACCTAATAAAGAACCTAAGTACATTAATGTAAGTTTCCTTTCGTAAAAAATGTACCTTTCCCTACCATGTGTAGCAACTGTTTTAGTAAATATTGATATAAACAATCGGATGAAGTGATAAGTTAATTTGCATACAAAAATGTAACACAATCAAAACAGTGTGTGGTTTTAGCCAGACATTATTCAGATTCAAATTAGCAGTGCTTTTACTTTTACTATAACACCACAAAACTAGAAGGGGCAATGCAGGAGCGCATACCTCCAGCAAGGCCTCAATGCCCTTTAATTCAACACCCTATCTCGCAATAGAAAGAGAAAACAGAAAAAGTTGGGGGATTTTATCTCCTATTCTGCCTCTATTTATGGTTTTGCTCCAAAATTTAAGGGGTTTGTCCTGGCCTATGTCCAAGTTTCAACCAAGTTTCATGAAAATCAGTGCAGTAGTTTTTGCATAATCCTGCTGAAACACAGACAAACAAATAAACAAACAGTAACAAAACCTTCTTGGCAGAGATAAAGATACTTGGTCATTAAAGTAAAGCTCGTCATATTTGAGCCCGCTGTCCAAATCCAGCCTCTTATGTAAACCCCGACCTAAACTATGCAGGCTCACTTAAACACACAAGGCTGCTGTCAGCTGTGTTTCCCATTCATCCACAAAGCCACAGAACATTTCCTAGTAGGAGGTCATCTGGAACATGTATGAAAGCAGTGTCATCTATATGTCTCAGGATGTCTCTGTCTTAGTTGAGTTTTTCCATCCTACTATTACATATGTGACATATGTAGTGCACATATGTAATGTCTTTTTATCTTTTTGTACCCACCATTCATCCTGTGGTTAACCCCTGGATTCCACCGGATGCAGTCGCATTGTGTTACGGCTGCGACGCAGCTGCCAGAGCTGAATGTGGCCACTCTATACAATGTTGTGATTCCAGCAGACGTGCTGCAGTGTGTTTCAGAAGTGGTTCTCCACTAAAAACATATGGCTATTCCGTTTTTGACGGAAGCCGCTTCAAGATGCACAGAGCAGATTGAGACAGGCAGTCAAAATATAGATATGAATATGTATATTAACAACTGCCTTGACCCCCCACCCTGACTTAGGTGGCCGCCAAAAACCACAGAAGTCCATCATTACAGCCAGTGTTTGGTTTGTTTGTTCTGGGCTTTTTAGTTAAGGGGATATTAACATTGGTCCACACTCAAACACAGTAGGTGATGGTAATGCACCTTAACATTGGATGAAACCCGCTATAAAACAGTAAAAACATGACGATACGATATGGCAGACCCCACGAATAGCAACCCGCTCCCTCAGTAGATACAAACAGCTCAATGTAATGACTAAAATAATTCTTGCTTCCCTGAGTTTATACACTAATGAAAACATATTAATGAATATATTTCATTTCTGCAATTAGATCTTCCTAAATACCTCTGAATCATACACACTGGACCTTTTTTAAACTCTGGTAGTGCATCAAAGTATGAAATAACACCAAACACAATTAAAACAGACCATTGTGTAAACTAATTTCCCATGGTAACAGCACAAAAATCAAGAAAAAAGCCCAAATCCGGAAAGCAACAATATTAGGCAGAGCAAAACTGCCTCAGAGTTGTAACACAACTCAGCCGGTGCAATCCAGGTGTAAGACATCTGATAGCATTGACAAAGACAAAATATAGAAATGACAAGAGCAGTGATAAAAAGAGCATGTTTATTTTTCCATTATTGCATCACATGTGGTGTTGGGAGATCTATATCTTTCATCATGTCTCCTCATGAGTGTGATGGTGGAAAGAAAAAGAGGAAGATGAGAGATAAAGGGACAGACAGCTGTAAGATATCGCTTTTCTAGTATCATATTACTTTACTATGTATAATAGAGAAAAAAAACATGCACACATCAGTGCTGAGTGTTCTAAAGGACCATGTTAATCCTGTGCAGGCTATATATTACTTCAGTCTATTCAAAGTTTGAAGGAGTAAGTTACAAAGAGAACCTGAATTTACCTTACTCCATAAGTAATGCGTTTAGCAACACCCTTAATAAATCGTGTTAGTTTCTGCTCTTAATTTACAGTACAGCTGAAGAGTGACCACGCTGTGTGAAAATATATGTGAATGTATTACGAAGTCTAACATAGTGTGTGCTCTGTGTTCAGCTCAGAGGTCGGGGGAATACACTCAGCTTTTATGTGTGCATCAGAACTTTTGTGTAAAACTATTTTATATGTATTGTCTTTTAAAGAGAACCTAGATGATTAAAATGTGGATAATTCTGATCTACAGTGAATATAATGAACGTGTAACATCATTTAAAAAGTTTACTTAAAGAATCTGTTTTTTTGATCAGATCCTTCTTTATTACTCTCATAATAACCAGGCAGAGTTCAGATGATCCTGTGTGAGTGTGTGTGTGTGTGTGTGTTACTAATGTTACCGATTATCTCTTCTTTCAGCTATTTGTACAAGAATGAAATCCAATCAATTGACAGACAAGCATTTAAGGGGCTTGTCTCTCTTGAGCAACTGTAAGTGACCACCTTCTTCGTCTACCTTTTCCTTCTGCTCGCCCTCCTGCTTCCCCCTCCCACCTTCTGTCTCTGCGTCTGTGAAATGCGTCTACCCCAGCAACCTCACCCCTCCGATCCCCAAAGACTGCTATGTACAATGCATGAAACCTGGTCAGGCCTACATGGTCATATGTGATTTACAAGCTAAGTCGTAGGATGTAAAAGCACGCTGGGATGTCACAGATATGTTATGAATACTGTCTGATATGGTTGTGTAGGCCTAACATAGGTATCATGATAGCTAAGTTCAGCTATTTTTCATTATAGTGACACCATCCCTTCATCCCCTCCGTGCGCCCCTCTATCCACTTTTCCATTGCCACCATGCATGCCATGTGTGCACCCACCCTTGTATGCTGCGCTGAGCCGTTTTGACCCTTTTGCATGAATCGCATGTCTTGTGGTCAGGATCGCAGATAAGCACCACCCCCATGTGAAGAATAAAGCATGATTTTTAGCCCTGTGCTAGCATGGCTAGCAGTGATGTGCTGGAGCTTCTGCTTTAGAGCAAAGCTTGATTTGCATTGTTCTGTCCTCATACTGAAGAGACTGCTCTTCTGCTATGATTTGTAAACACAGAACCCGCTACTGTAACCTGTTCTGTGTTTATTTGTTAGAAACCCACCGTGCATTATGTGTATTTAGCCTGTTAATTCAGCAGTTTATTACAGACACATGATGTGTTAGACATTGTATGCCTCTGTGCTATGTTGATGGGTCAGTACATCATTTTCAAATGCCAAACATGCACCTTTTCTTTAGCAGAGTCAACTTTCTGTATTCTTGGAAGAGACCAGGACTTACTGTACCTCACTCTAACCACATTAACAGAGAACAAATGGCTAATTCACCAAGTCAAACCAATTCCAACATCAGGCCCCATGCCTTGCAGCTGTTTTGAATTTTGCTACAATAATGAAGGGTTTTATATGTGGGTGACAAGTTCTGAGCCAGATTGCATACACTGTAATGGTCTACATCCCCTCTGGGCAGCAGATGTCAAAGTCTAAGTCACATACTACTGTAGGAACAAGACCTATGTACTTACACTACATTCCTATACAACCATTCAATGGCTATTCATCTGTTGATGTTCATTAAGCATGCTAAAGGGTTTGTCATTAGGCAGAGGTTTGTCACCAATCCAATGTATTTAAATGATATTTAAAATTCTAATGGGGTATGGTGTGTTTATTTGTCCAAGAAGGGGAATTAGGTGGCTCTAAAAACAGCTGACTGCTGTTACCATTAAACCTATGTGTCTTGTCTGGACTGTGTTGTGTGTTTTTATTTAGGCCCTCTACAACATACAACACATATTTTAGGCAACACCCAATGACATCATGTTGGATTTTCAGTACAGCTTGTAGAAAACCAGCAAAGGATCTGCTGTTGAGATATTCTAACAGAAAAGTACATGGATTCTGTTGTGTGGAAGACAGTCATAGAAATGTTGCATTGTGTTTTCTATTATGTGCTGCTGTAGTCCTTCTGTGTCTGTTCCCCCCCCGGAGCTGCTTTGACTGTTGCTTTGCCTGTATTAAAAAAAAACAGATACCCAACTGACGCCTTACAGTTACCATATAGCCATCAGTTGGATTTCATTACTCTATCCTTTTGTAAGCATATGGTTTGATTTATGTTCTTCAAGCTTAAAGGCTTTTTGAGGCATAAATTATTTGCATTCCATGAGATAATCATTGTACTTGCTTTTCACCTGTGGGCAGTCTCATTTCACACTCAGCCTTTAGCTATATATTTTCAGTACCTGTATATCAGCTGTTGAAAGATGAATGTCTGATCTGCAAATTCTTGCAGTCTGTCTGCATTCATCTGGAGCTAGATACACCACCAGTGATGGGGGATCACTTCCCCTTTTAGGGCCTACTAGGACACTGAAATTATATTTATTTAGACAGGGAGCCCTAATCCAGCTTTACTGTGCTTTCTGTGCACTTTGATCTTTTCCAGGTACCTGCACTTCAACAACATCGAGTCTTTGGAGCCAGAATCTTTCACTCACCTACCAAAGCTGGAACGACTGTAAGTTTATATGGCCTGACATTTCACATACAATTAAAACAAAATGTCACACAGAAAGAAAATGTTTGTTACAACTTGAATTTTTCATATAAATCAGTAGATATATATAGATATCCCAGAAAAGGTGGATTTAGTGTGACAGATGAGAGAAATCACAATGCAATATCAGGATGATGTGCTTGGTGTGGAATTCATTGTCAACTCAGACAGGTCTAGACTCTGCTACAGTAAGCAGCAAAACATCAGCTGTAAATCAAGACCGACAGCTGACATAATCCTCTCTTCAGTTCCTTTCACTCTGTGGTGTTTGGTACAGACAACAGACACACAAATGTATTGGAAGAAATTCTTGTCCATTTTGTGTGATGTGACTGCTTCCAAAAATACTCGCATTGGGACAATCAGTCAGAGAAAAAAACAGAGGAAGTGAATGAGATCACAACATTCGAGTCAGAGTCTGGATGGGACCGAGGACTGAGAACACATCTTGGCCTCATTAAACACTGAGCTGAGTTAATTGCATCTACAGATAGGACTGTCACTCTGAGCTCGCTGTTCAACACAGATTACTGATTACGTGCTGTAGAAATATCCTCTGATAACACTTGAACTCTGATGGTTTAGTGAGTGGAGAAGTATGTGTTTTTTGGGGGTTTATTTCCTGAAAGTATGTAGGGCTGTGTATGCATATTTGTCTGACTAATTTATTTTACTTGAATGTATTAGCTTATATATGTATTTGTGTTTCTGCACTCATTGTACTGTTGTTTGTGTTTACCTGCCCAGAGACTGCAGATGGAAGTGAACTAGTAGCAAAATCTGGTACAAATTTCTTCTCCCATGACATTATTTTTGGACATGGCTCCTGACAGTTAAATAAAATAATCTAAACTATAGTATTATAATTCATTTTAGCCTTTATTTCATCTTGGAATATATTGTGATAAGTGATAAGCACAATGAAACCTTTAAAAAGTAATTGGAAGATATATTGCCTTCAGTTAAATAAATAATTAAACCAATTGAAATATAAAACTATTGTGTCATCTAAAACAAGAACAAATATAATATGTTGAAATTAAGAATTTGAATTGTCCTAGAGATACAAATGACACAATCTTAAGCTTTCGCTGCAGGTTGAAGGTGCGCAATGAGTCAAAGTAGATTTTCCAAGATCAGGAGAAACAGGTGGCACCTGCAATGTAATGAAGTCATTTGAGCAGGTTCTGTGGGTGCCCATATTAACAGACAGTAACAAGGAGATGTAAGAGGGTAAAGATTTTGTGCTCTATAAATAAATAAAATCTAGTGTTTGACACTTGACAGAAAGAGAGGTTCACCCAACTTGGGGATACAGCTCAAAATGATGAGTATTGTAGTTATCGCCAGTAATAAATCTTAGTACAGATTGACATTCATCATCTGGAGGCTAAGAGTTGCAGCTGATGAATGCGTGTGTAGAATGTCACAATAATAAAACTGATAAAAGGTTGCATCTTTAACCATGCATCTTTCTACAATGCAGCAGAACGCTCAGTTCATTCCTATAAAAGAAGCCAGTTTTCTTAGTTTATTTACTACTTCTCACACATATTTAAAAGTTAATTTGTCATCGATCCAAAATGCTGACAATTGATTATGTTACATGATCAATATTTTTAACTGTTACCTGTGAACTTTCCTGTCAGTATGCATATATAATGCTGCTGCTTCTCATCTCTCAACCAGATGTGTAAGAGTTGAGGAAAGTCCTGTTAAATTCCTGTTTCATTGTCCCTGTTTATGGGCCAGTGGCTGCCCAGTATATCCATACTTCCTTGTCTCTGGAGAGGGTCAGAAGAAAGAGGGACACCTGCAAAAAATGTGCAAATGGGAGGATCAGGAATTCCCAGGTGCACTCTCTTAGTGGCTTGTTGGGGAATATCTCCATAGTCACGGTCAAAGCAGAAACTTTGGCAAAGGGGTCAAAGAGAATATCAGTAGATATTTTCCCTGAGTATCTGTGGACCTCTTGCCTACAAACTGGGATAGAACTGCATCACAGATTATCCCAAGTTATGCTTTTAAATGTAGAAATAGTGAATATCTTGGGTGCATTTTTGGTTGGAGCCTTCCAATAAAGTACTTTTAATGACTGCTTTTGGCCAAAGAACACAGAGGTGATTAGGTTGAGCCATCATATATCACAAGTGTGGGAAAATATACATATTTCTTGTCTCAGAAATGGACAATGGAATGTGATATTAGTGAAAAGCACATTATGCCTATCACTTTAATATATATCCTATTAATAGTCTGGAAAATAAGTTTAAAAAGGCTATTTCCAAAAACTATTTATTCATCCAAATGATGCACATTCCTCATTCTCATGCAGCCATTTAAGGTACTGAATCTTCATGTTGAGCTTAAGTGAGCTCAGGCTTTGAATGCTGATTTAAAGGCATGTTGTGCATCTGACTGTTGATTTACAAGCACTATCAACAAGTCATCTTTTAAATCTAAAATCTTAAATCTTTAAATCTCTCATTCTCCCAGGTTTTTGCACAACAACAGAATCACCCAGCTCGTCCCGGGAACTTTCTCTCATCTTCAGGCCATGAAGAGATTGTAAGTGGAAACTCGTAACACCCAACGCAGCAGCTGTGTGAGAATGCATGTCTTTCAATTTCTGTAGTCACTCCTGTGACTCGCAGTATCAGGTGGAGCCTGTTTGGCAGTTAAACGCTATATTACTAAACACAGTTCTCACGCTGCTCAGGCCTCAAAACAGCTTTTATCACAAGTCTTTCCATATTGTTCTATTCTCTCTTCGAGTCAGCTGCAGTTAAGATTAGAAGAGACTGTAAAGGGTGGGGTGTTGGGAGGAAGGAGAGGAAAATGAAAACATTCATCTTGCACAAAAGATGCTTCATTCTTCCTGAAATATGAAAATGTGATTTTTAAAACATGGTCCAACTTACAGTGTCCTAATGGTGTTTCAAGCTCTATCTTTACACAGAAAACCAACATGAACAACAGTAAGAGGTTTGGCCTTGTCCCATTGTTTTCTCCACTCTTGTCTCAGTCATAAATGGGCTTCCAGTATTTGTTAGATCCAAGGCCAATGTGCTTAAAAGGAGATTCAAAGAGAAACTGCAGTAGACTACAGTTGACTTCTTCATTCTTATTATGGTATTCAGTTTTCATAGCTGCAAATACAAATGTTCAGTTTGGAGAGTGTGACTGAATTAGTTTGAATTTGTTCATAACACACATTTCTACTTCACCAGTGCATCAAAGACCGCATCACAAATAGCCTCACCAATGTCAAACATTGCCAGTTAAATTTTCTGAAAGGCATGTCATGGATAATGGACACATTGTGGTCGAACTGAAAGCTGGATCACTTACCAGAAGACGAGGCCAAGCAGAGAGATAGTTTCCCACGGCAGGAAAAGGGAATCTTCCAGTATGGCCCTGCTGAACCCCAGTGTTTGGACTGAGCTGGGCTGGGCCAACTATGCCAGACAAGTTTTAGTTCATAAACTGCCAGAGAGGTTTTACACAGTGCTGCTGCTTCTGCTGCTGCTGCTGCACAACTCCACAGTGAAAAGTCATACAATGTGTGTTTCATGTTTGGACTAAAGGCCATTTCTTATGGTCTCTGTAAATCTCTGTGTACATGTTTTTTGTGTGTTCAGGCGACTGGACTCCAATGCATTAAACTGTGACTGTGAGCTGCTGTGGCTGGCTGATCTGTTAAAGCAGTACGCTGAGTCAGGCAATGCCCAGGCTGCTGCCACCTGCGACTACCCCAGCCGCCTGCAGGGCCGATCAGTGGCAACGCTCACTGCTGAGGAGCTCAACTGTGGTACGGAGAAAATACAACAACCACATTTCTGGCATGTCATGTTTTTGAGACAAAACAGTGACACACATGTACTCAGAAAAGTATGGGGAGTGAGAAAATATTGATTTATTTTATAAATTTGAAGTGTATCACAGAATATATTTAGAAACTTGAGAGGATAACGATTTTTTTTATTTCCAGTGTGTGGACAGATTGTAACATGCCTTAAAAATTGGCACTTTCCCTGACAATCTTTGTTGCCTACATCCATGATAAAAGCCTATACACTGATTTCTATGTAGAGCACTTGACGTTTTTCCTATGAAAATGTTTATGCACACTCACAAGTTTTTCTTTGCCTCTCTTCTGCTCCTCTACAGCGGCAGCAGTTTGCATCACTAGCTACTGTTAGCTTAGTAATGGAGTAAGCTAATGTAAAAAAAAACAAACTAAACAGCTCCCAATACAGACTCTAACACAAACTTCACATAAGCATGTGTGAATCTTACACATTGCACATTTGAAAGTTCAGTTGCTCATGATGTTGCTGTATTTTCAGTTGAGCTGCAGTGAATCAAAAACTTTGACTTCTTTAAACTTAGACGGTCTACAACATTACTAATATCAATTAGACAGGAGAAGTAAAGTACTCTTCATTTAAATCAAGATCTCAGTCCACATACGTAACCTCCAGACTTTCTTTCTGCAAACAGCAGGTTTGTTTAGTCACCCTGTCTCATACGTGCACCAACACACAGACACACACAGGTGTATCCTCCCTTTGTGTCTGGGATCTACAGACACCCAGCTGTTTCACTCTTCATACACCGCCAGCCGTGTCTCTGTCTGAGTCAAATGTCAGTAAGAATCTCCTCAGTATGTCTTCTGGCATCTCCAGAATCAGACCACCAGCAGCAGTTTTCTAAGACTGAGGCTGCTGCCAGTCTATTGTGTGTATGTGTGTGGAATAATGTGATGCAGGGACCACAGTCTGCTTTCAGTGTGTGTCTCTCTTTTTTTTTGTAAGAAAGTCTGCAGTATTTGGATAATCATTTGCATTTCATGGGAACATTTCTCTTTTGTCTTTCTCTGTGTAACCTTTGCTCATGTCCTCATGGAAATGGAATAAAAGCATTAGTATTTCTGCTTCAGTGGAATTGAATTTATGTAATTTGTGAGAAAGTATGATATATGTGGACACAGTAAAGGATAATTTACACAACATTATACTGTATTTTTTTCTTGGAAAACGATAGAGGATACTTTTTTCTGTTGTGAAAAATCTTTCCATGTTGGATTTAATTTGTCTACCGCCTATTTTCTGTATGAAATACAAAGGTACAAATGTTTTATAGCCACCTTTAAATCTACAGAGAGCTATAGTATTATAGAGATTTCTGGGTGTAGTATCAGTTTTAGCACTGGTTTCACTGATTTGATTCACTGAAAGCAGAAAACAGTCTACATTTGACTGTAAATCTATATTGCTGATTTTCATTTGGTTTCTATAACAGGCAGTCTGCTCCTGTTGCACTAAATCCAACAGCCTTAGCTCTGTGTTTTTTCCAGCTCCCGATGAATGCTGCAGTCTGAGCCAGACAGGCAGGCTATTTGGCAGCTGATGGTAACCCAACCACATTTAAATCTCAGCAGCTAATTTGATGGCCCCAACTTGCCTATTCTTGCTCAATGTAACCCCCACCACTCCATCTGTCTGCAAATCAAGGCACCAGGGGAAGAATGTGTGCTTAAAAACATGGTGGAAGCCATTCCACACCTCCTTCCCTCCCTCCTTATTCTCTCTCTTTGCCCCTGTAAACAGGGCAGAACAATGCATGGCGGGCTGAACAGCTGTCAAAACAGCCGCCCTCCTTGAGATGAAGTGCCACCTCCTTGCACAACTAATATCTGATGAGCCAGGTTTGCCTCCTCTTTGGGTCTTGGTGGAGGATGGGTTACCACAAACAGGATTTCTGACCCACTGCATTTACCATTCCCAGTGTTAATGTGAGGTAATTGGGTGGTGAGACAAGAGATGGGTTGATATTTTGAGTTTGATTTCAGAAGCCTTTTATGAGTTTGGATTTGGTTTACCTGCTGGTAAACAATCTGAGAACTGTTTGAAACAGTTAATTCTGAAATTCGTGTGCCACATGTACACTGTGTGTGGGACACAACACATGTTGGGTGAGTGTGAGAGCTTTTCTTTCTCTTGGTGCAGATGAACACAGTGGACTGTAGCAAAATGTGCAGTGTTTTGGAAGCTGGTCTCTATGTTCGTGTTACTTAGTCTGTGTATGTGTAAAGGCATACTACTTTTTAGTGCTGGGCGATACAGCCATCAAGGTACTTTTTAAGATTCTGATACACAAAATGATATATGAAGTTAATATTACACCTGAAACAGTTGCAGAATGTAAACATTTTTTTTGCTCAAATGGCAAGATTGCAAAAACTGAACTTAAAAATAAATAGATATGCCAACAACTTTAACATTGTTTCCTTTTTAAAACAAAATCTTGACTGTTGGTAATGGGATCATATCCTTGCAAAGGTGGATTGTTACTACATTCACAATGCCACAAAGAGACTAATTCATTGTTGTGTCATAAGTTATAACGATTAGTAAGAAGGTGTAAAGCTGTTGTTTCAGTACGATGGTATATAAAAAAAAATTCATACAGTAATGGAATTTAAGACTAGTATACCGGTTCATGCGGTATATCACCCAGCACTACTGCTTATGACTTTAAGTGTAAGATATTAAGCAGCATCATCAGTCAGTCGGCAACCATGAGTAGACTAGACACGTAGACTGGAAGCTTGATAGAAACATGAATTCACACTTGTGTATATTTATCCTTCATCCCTCATATGTGGCTTTCTCTTCCAGAGGTACCCAGGATCACATCAGAGCCCCAGGATGTCGACGTTACATCAGGAAACACTGTCTACTTCACATGTCGGGCCGAAGGCAATCCTAAACCACAGATCATTTGGCTCAGGAACAAGTAAGACACTTGATGTTTGTGACCATATTAAGTAAGACTTTGCACTTGAGTGACAGTTTGTTGCTCTTTGCCATTGTAATGACTGATTTAATCCATGTGTTCAGGTCCAACACATTGTTGACATTTGAAATTAATAAACAAAAGAGTTGTGGCCTTACCATTCTCATTGTGATGGGTAATATTGGCATTATGCCAGCAATTATGTAGTTACCTACCACTGAGACAGTACAGTATGTGAATATCTACTGAATACATTTATTTATTATTATTATTATTTATATTTAATCGTTTGTTCTCTTTGCCCTCCTGGTAGCAATGCTCTAAACATGCGTGATGACAGTCGTCTGAACCTGCTTGAAGACGGGACACTGATGATCCAAGACACCAGAGAGACAGACCAGGGAGTCTACCAGTGCATGGCCAAAAACGTGGCCGGGGAGGTCAAGACTTCACAAGTCACACTGCGATATTTTGGAGCTCCCTGTAAGTGTTTCCTTGCTACGTGTATTTATTGTAGAAATAGTTGTCAAAATTAGTGTATGTCCAACACAGAGTATCTCAGCAATAGAATACCACTCAAACAGAGCCGAGGCACATATTGGAAGCATATGGACTTTCTAGAAAAAAACTTCAAAAAATCTCCATCTACACTTTTACAACCACATTTATTTCAGCTACTGAGTAAGGCTTTAACTAACGATTATTTTCATTGTCAATTAATCTGCTGATTATTTTCTTGATTAATCGATCAGTAGTTTGGTCTGTATCATATCAGAAAATGTCAGTGAACAATCAGTGCAACGAAAGCTCAACATGACATCCTCAAGAAGGATGAAATAATGCATAAAAATTATTTACAAAACCATTGTTTATCAAAGGAAAATATGAACCATTAACATTGAAAAAGAGCTGATTTTATAGTTTGTGTTGAATTGTTCATTGTAATTTTTATTTAGTTTGTAATGTTTTGAAAAGTGTCTTTTTTTATTTTTATTTCAGGTAATGGAAGTATTTTTTCACTGCGTTTTACCTTTAGTGTGTTTTCATAATAACTACCACACATCAGTCAAGTAGAGTTGTGTGAGTTTAGCACGGTTGTCTCAGTTGACCTTTAGGGTCATCACCAGGGTGTCCGATGGCCCTAATGACAACCCCTTGTTAAGGAACACCTTCTTAGAGCAGATGTTGTGTGTTTCCTGTCTCTGTGATTGTAACCGCCAGGCCCCTCGCTGTGTACATATTTCCTCTGACTCCACTGTAATCACTAGCCAAATATGGACAGGACTCAACCACATTTGTGATACACATAGGAAGTTGTTTTGACAATGGTTAACGTGGCATTATTGACAGAAATATACAAAGACAGTGCATAAATTGACCTTTTTTAATTTAGCTTATTTCGCCACAGCTTTCTTTTGAACATTTTGCTAAAACTGAGGTTGTTAGTTTCGAAATATCCAAAAGTTATTCAAAGCAGAGACCAGGATGAAAAATGTTATTAACTCTCACCTAATTATTCTAACCCAATTCCCACGTTCTCATCTCCTCTCACTCGCGCCTCATTCTTCCAGCACGGCCAAGTTTTGTGATCCAGCCCCAGAACACGGAGGTGCTGGTTGGGGAGAGTGTAACATTGGAGTGCAGTGCCACGGGCCAACCACAGCCCCGGGTCTCCTGGACTAAGGGCGACCGGACACCCCTGCCCAACGACGCTCGCATCAACATCACTCCTTCTGGGGGCCTTTACATCCAGAACGTGATCCAGGCTGATGGTGGACAGTATACCTGCTTTGCATCCAATAATGTTGACACTATACATGCCACAGCTTATATCATTGTACAAGGTATGAAGCACAGCCTGTTTTCCCTGTTAATTACATGTCCCTAGGCTTTGGATTGATTCATTTATATTTACTATGGGGCAAAGCATGCATATGGTATGTTTTAGAAACCCACAACTGGTAAGGAAACTCCTCATAAGACAACAAAAATCTAACCTGGTTTAACCACATAACAGTGCAGTTCGCTGATAAGAAAATTTAATCACACTAGATAATATCATATACAATAAATCTAGCATATTCTCATAAATCAGGACTTGTCATCTCATAGATGCTTAACCAGAACACAGTAAATCTAATCAAAACAGCCAAAACTAATTTGCATTGTCACCACCAGCGTTATTATGGTTTAGCTTTAGTTCTACAAGTGTATGAATAGTTTTTTTTTATTTTGTGGAACTGACTAGTTTTAGTTTTGTTTTTATTTAGATTTAGTGTTTATTTTAGGTATTATGAGGAAAGCCTTGATTTACAGAAACTGAAAAAGGTAGGATGAAAATATGCATGACATCAAATATGATTTACAGAACTATTGTTTATTCAAGGTCCCATATTGTGCAAAACCATTTTATTCTTGAGGAAATGGGGACAAATCTGGTTTTACTTTTTTAGTTAGTGTTGCATTGTTCATTGTAGTTTTTATTTAGTTTTCCTGTTTTTTTATTTTAATTTTAATTTCAGTTGGCAAAATGTCACTTCTAGTTTTCTCTAGTTCTAGTCACCACATTGTGAGGTCAACACTCAGTGGCATCACGCGTGTCATATCCACACAGTGCACACCTACTGGAGACCTTGCAGATGTCAACTCTGAAATAATGTGCATGTTTGATTCCCTTTCTTCTCTTTTTTGACATCATATACATACGTCTCAAATTATTTCAAAATTTTGATTTGTCCATCCTCACCTTACCTGGAACATCTTTACAAACTGAATGGTAGCATACACCATATCTTCAGCTGAGTGTTAGAAATCAGTCTTCATAGCTTGATGATCTGTCGTGTGTTATGATTCTGCGTGGCAACTTAAAGCACCATTTAAAAAATGTAATTGCCTTATACAATGTAAACTTTTTTTCCCTTCTGCCCACAGCAATCCCTCAGTTCACAGTCACCCCACAGGACCAGTCAGTCCTAGAAGGTCACACAGTGGACTTTGCCTGCGAGGCAAATGGTTACCCACAGCCAGTCATTGCATGGACACGTGGTGGAAGCCCATTACCCTTGGACCGCCGTCACACGGTCCTGTCTTCTGGTACCCTCCGCATCACTCGGGTGGCGGCCCATGATGAAGGCCAGTATGAGTGCCAGGCAGTCAGCCCTGTGGGGACTGTGCGCACCGCTGTGCAGCTCAGCATCCAACAGAGAGGTAAGAGCTGAAGGTGAAGCTTCAAAAGAAATGTAGAGAACAAGATATGATAATGTTCATGTAGGTTGTAATCTAGACTCCTGTTTATTTGCTTCAAAGATTAATGTGAACCAGGTGACCGTATCTTGTCGACAGTGTTTAAATATGATGTTTCCATCTTTGTTATGTGCCTTTCTTATAACTGGAATTATACACACCAGGCCAATAAACTTAGATACCAAGGCATTAAGACAGCTATGCGATAATTACGACTTTGTTTTGGGCTGCACACATAATTTCAAGAAGTACTGGAGAATTAGAACAGTAAAAAATGTCTATTCACAGCTGTCGCAGTCCTTCCTCTTCAGCTGCCTGAGTGCAAGTGATGAACGACATTGATTGGTCAGGCATCTCAAGAGAGAAACAGAGTGTTCTGGCCTTTTCTCCAGAAATGACTAAAGGAAAAGTCTGTCTGGCAGCCACGTGTGCTCAGGTTCAAAGTACTGGTTTCAGGCAAAGTTCTCACACTAAGCCAGGCTCCTGTGCTTTAGTTACATGAGGTTTAGTTACAAGAAGGGATGGTAGTTGGTAGTAATAGCAGTAATAGAGTTGCCTTTGGAGAGGTCTTTTTATCTAGTTTTTGTTATGTGTTGGTGCATTTTAAAGCACTGATCTGTGACCGTATGCAAAATCCATATGTGATCCTTAAAAAAGAGTTTAAATGTTTTAAATCTTGCCTTTATCAGCTTAGCATGTTGGTATCAGCTGTAAACAATCCATCCATTCAGCAGGAACTGTAACTGTATACAACATGTACAACTGCATATGTATAGAGTATAGACTGCATAGAGCAGACTATGTGTATTTAATGCATTGAATATACTTTGGATCACAGTTACATTTCTACGTCTAAGTGGCAGAGAAGCGTGAGCCGTTATGCTGCAGATGCAGGCTGAAAAATGCAGCTGAAACACGGCTGTTGTAGGCGGGCTTTTAACATGGTTATTGAAGGCCCTCTTCAAACACTGCATGTTTGTGTTAGAGGAGGGGGGCGGTGTTAGTGGTAAAAAGTTAAAGAGGGTGGGAGTGGTGCAGTATCCTCCATTCACAGTTAATTTGTCGTTTACACATGTGAGTCTGCTATTAAATTGTTAGAATGCCTATATACAATGAAAGACATATAGCTCTCTGTGTGTATATTTGTTGAGGGTCTTTATGTGTGAATATGTGCACCGCACATGTACAAGTTTCTTTGTGCATATGTTTTTTGTTCAAAAAGGAGGTTTACGGAAGTTAGTGTGACACACTGCTTCTTTTTTATGTGTATGTAGTGGTATTTTGTGTGTGTGTTTGTGTGCATGTAGCTAAATTACAGGCTTGGCATAGCACAGGAAAGCATGGCAGTCTGTAATCCCAAGATGACACCATGTTTTTCCATGTAGTAATGGCTGTTAACATGGCTTAAAGTACACACTACATAATGGCCCCACACTGTTCTGTACAAGCCCACAACCATGCTGGCAGTGTACGATGCCTGATTTATACTAAGAGCACTCTGCAGAGGAATAGTCTAAAAGTGAAAGCAGGGATTAGCAGGATGTGATTTTTCTTGTTTGGATGTTTAGCCTGTGTCAGTTCCACAGAAATTTTAACATCCCTGTGGTGTTATTTACATTTTTGTCACTGTGCTGCTTACATCTATGAATTTTCCTGAACACAGAGTAGTACTAGCCACACATTGCCTGCAGCTTTGATACTGTGTTCTGTACACCGCAGTGAACCCGCTGTTACAGAGAGTTCAGCTTTGATTTAAAGGCAGTTAATTAGTGTCAGACACCAAATGAAACCACCTCCCACTCTGCTTTGTGTTCTGAAACGTGTGGGAGTTTCCCATGGCCAGGTGGGTGTCTGCTGGGAAATTTGAAGGAATTTGAACATGGTGCATGGGGGGGTAAAACACCCACCCTCTCCCACTGCATGTCTCACCTGTGGAGAAGGTCTGTGTCCTCATATTAGACAGTACTCAATAGTGTGGTGTGTGTGAGATGTGCAGCTAGTGGTGTTGGCTGACCCATCAATCTCTGTATACAAATGAAAAACAGCTGTTTACTTAATGTAATCCATATGTGTGTGCACGTGTGTGGGTGACCTTTGTGAGTCAGAGAAAAAAGTATTTTACACTATGCTCACAAAAAAGTATTTTACACAGTGCTTATGCAACAAGTGAGGAGGGAAAACTTATTTGTTTTGTGTGTAGCAATGCATTACTTCCTTTGAATTATACCCCCAGCTTCTTTTGAACTTCACACTGTCTTAAAGTTGTTTAATGCTTTGGAGCCCTGTAATAGAGCAAAGAAAAATAGCTACTGGACTGTAATGCAAACATTGTGAGTGTGTATGTTCTGTTGAGAATATGCAGGACAGTAAAACATTAAGAAGTGTCTTACAGTTTCATGTCTGCTGTAATTGATTGCAAAATACACTTTATATTTTCAGTACTCTTGGCACTGGTGCATAATCATTAACACGTGTATGTGTGTGTGTATGTTTTAACTCATTCAGTAACGCCTGTTTTCACAAATGCTCCAAGGGACCTGACGGTGGAGTCTGGCCAGGACGTACAGATTCCCTGCAGTGCTCAGGGCCAGCCACAGCCTGTCCTCACCTGGAACAAGGTTAGAAACAACAGTTCTTAGTGACTGACAAAGGTGCCCATCACCTCTTTTCAAAGGTTTTGTTTTCATACAGTTGCTAAAAATAGAACACTGAAGAAGAACGCAACATACACAAAATGTTTGCAAGACTTTTGCAAGACTGTGCCTCTATTATAATCAATGAAACTGACTACACCAGCTGTGACAACAGCAAATTAGTGGTGCATATGTGAACGTCAAAATAGGACAGTCTTCTGGGCCATAAAGTGTCTATAATTTTTAAATTAAACTATAGTACACAGGACATGACTCTTACTAGCAGTTTGGGATTGAGAGTGTAGTTATTTGTTGTTTCCTGTCACCTGTCCTTTGATAATAGCTGGCAAGAGAGATCGAAAAAGTGGACTGAATTACAGGGAAAAGATGAGTGATCACAGCTCATATTGCTGTTGCTTGCTAATTTTTTTTTACTGTAGTCTGTATATGTTAACTTGCCCATATTACAGACTTGATGTTTCACAGCACTGTGCTGGGTCCAAAACTGAAGATCCAACACAATCCCAAAACAAAAGTTCACTGCCTTGTTTTGCTTGTGACTCACACAAACCTACTATCTATGTTTACTGCAGATGTAGCCAATATTTTAAAAAAGACATATTTTGCAGCACATGCGCTACATGAACAATCTGATACATTACATAATCATTCAAGATCATTCGAGTCTCTCTCCAAAAACAACCAGCCAGCTGTAAGCCACTAAACATCTCACTAATCACACATAACAGGCTCTTAATCACTGTCCCATGGTTTGGCCCTCACTTCCACATGCTTGCTTCAAGGGTCATGACCTTTGGCCTTTGGCCCATCCCCCACTTTCTCTCTTCTAGGATGGCGTACAGGTGACAGAGAGTGGCAAGTTCCACATCAGTCCTGATGGTTATCTAGAGGTGAAGGATGTGGGCACCGCTGACGCCGGACGCTATGAGTGTGTCGCCCGCAACCCTATCGGCTACCAGGTCGCCAGCATGGTGCTCACTGTCACAGGTAATATGAAACTAGTAAAATGTGACATTTTATACAGTTCTTTTATGACTTTCTGGTTGTTGGACACAGTCAGCTAAACCACTGTGGGAGCAGTGTAAAATAAGGGCAAACATGTTTCTCATCAATGCTTTAGGGAATCTGATAATGTGGACTTTAAAACTTTAGTTGAACTAGGGTGTTTGATCATTTGTTAGTCTGTCAAATGAAAAGGAAATGAGGAAATGAAAAGGAACTGCAGTAAATTCTGACTTTCAAGTGTAAGAGATACTCCCCATCTCCATTCACTCAGTTTCTCCTCTGAAATATTTACTTGATGAAGTTGATAAGTGTGGAAGGCCCTTTTTAAATCTGGCAATATGCATTTTTTGTGATCCAAACACAAGCAGACAGCTCTGAACACACTCAAGACTCATCGAGGATGCATTGAGATCACTGATCTGATTGCTCAAACCACATATTGAAGCGGTCCACATTTTTTTAGCAATGTGACTGTCGACTCAGCCGACGTCCTCTGTGTGAGCAGGAGTACATACTAATTTGTGTTTTCTCCAAGCAAGGAATTTGAACATTCACAGTTCATATAAACTGCTTTAAATGTTTTAACCGCTCAAGACTAAAATGTATGTCATGCAAGAGAGCCAATAAAAACAAACAGAATGGTCAAAGTTGTCATATTAAGATTTAAAATGTATTTACTGATTCACAGTGTGAACAGTGGGTTATGCAAAGGGGAGTTAATACAATATCATGGAGAGGTGTAATGTTTTCTTACAATGTGTATTACTGCCACATTATTGCACAGTTGACAACTGAGAGGCCCTCATTTGATCTCTTTTGTCCATGTTAGGCAGTAATTTAGTCACACTCTGCTGCAATACTATCAGATTCCTGTCAGCTTTTCTCTGAGTATGTTGGTGTTTCCTGCTGAGATTTTTCAGGTCAGACCGCAGCACTCTGCTGGTGAACCATAAGCTGTATCAATGTGCTCAGTTTTTGTTGGACTCTCTTACTCATCGCGTCACAAGCTCACTGTTTTCAATGGCACACTAACATCTAGGAGTGTGCCAGAAATCTGTTCACTCCAGGGAAGCAGCAGTGCCGCACCTTACAAGTTGCAGTCTTTTACATTATCCAACTGGAAATAAATAATATTAGTCAACCTAAGCTCTTGGCTCAAACTTTCTTAAGCCATTAGCAACGTATTAGCGCATGGAATGTAGCATGTCTGGATTGTAAAATTGCCCAAACACATAAAAAAACATGTTTTTATGTAAAAAAAAAAAAGAAAAAAAATGAATAAAATTAAAATCTGAAAAAAGTTCATCATATTAGAATTCTTAAGTCGGTTATGACACTTAACCCTAATCCGCCTCTGTCTGTCTCTGTTCAACGACAGTTCCTGCAGTCAGCAGAGAGGGGGACACCTTTGTGAGTACGTCCATAGAGCAGGCCATTCGTAATGTGGACAGTGCTATTGAGTCCACAAGGAGACGTCTCTTTGATGGGTAAGAGACATGCAAAACACATGCATATCCCTCGAGTGAATAAATTAGTATACACACATTTGTAGCAATATACAGTGTATTTTTTTTCCTCATGCAAACTTAGATCGGGCATTCAGTCATATTTAATTTAACTCTGAGGGTCTTTTGTTAGAAATATTAAATACTGATATAGAATAAAGAATGTTATCAGACTTTACTTGAGCAAACAAATTGAGGGTAAGTTTTTTCACACTGTAATATCATGGCAATTTGAGCAGCATGCGTGCTGAGTCTGGGAATCTGACCTGAAATGGGTCCTGACAGCCAGTAGCTCCAAAACTCTCATACAGCAAGCTTTAGACGGGGATAAAATTGTGAATGTCTCAAAATTTTAAGTACATCTTTGAGATTGGTCTGCAGCAAAAATGCATCACTGGTCATTACACTGGGAATAATTAAGATATTCTGCTCTGCACAGAGTCAGTACAGAGCCATGCACTCATGTGGTCTGAGTTAGAACACAAATAGTTTGTCTCACATCATCTTGGCGCATGACTTGCATGTTCCAAGTCTGAGTCAGAGCCTTCAGGGAAAAACTGCAGCCATTCAGTAGAGCTGCATTCATGACCAGCACTTTGCTGTGCACAAGGTGTGCAAGTTTCAAATAAAAATGCTCCTATTAGAAACAGTATTTTATGGAGCCAGAGCCCCAGCAATACAGTCACTTATTGTGACGGCTGCACAAGGTTCTTGTCAGTGTTTATTAATGGCTTTTAAAAACTTTATTTTCAGTTCATCTCTTGTTGTCCTTGGTGCATCAATAGAGGCCTTTGTTTATCCTGTGAAGATTTCTTTGCACTGTCACTATAGGAGTTGTTGGTGGTTTCTGTATATCTCCTAAGTGTTTCCATCCTGTTAAATGATGTGGTTAGCAGTTGTGTTTTTCTTGGCATGCACACACACAAACTCTGGCCACACATGCATGCTCAAATACCATGCACAAACACATACTGTATGCACATAAACAGACAGTAGTGCACACTCAGAAACACAGTGGTGACTTGAGTTGAGATGATGGGGATTTCCAACTCTCTTTAATGACGGTAACAGATTAAGAAGCAGCCTCTT
>JAPQRN010000016.1:4221418-4244663 GCA_037367275.1 Coranthus polyacanthus
ACAAAACTACGGGAAGGGGAAGACACAAAGTTAGTAACATGTAATGGAGACATATGTAGTACATGGAGAGAGAGACATGATGATCTTATGGAACATGATGCATGTGGATTCAACTATACAACTGAAGCTTTTAAATATGAGAAGCTTCCAAAAAATGAACACATTTCAACATGAACACCTAGGTATTTTCAAATGGAAATGACATACTTGAAAAAAGACTTTAAAACTCGTGTAATAATGGATTTGTGAAGGTTCCTGTCTTCCTCCGTATATATGCAAAAAAGCACAGGACTTTAGACACTCGAAGCAGATGGGAGAAATTAAAATGCAGCGCAACAGATAAGTGGTCTGTTTTTCAAACGTGGGGATGGTCGACATCAGCTGCCATAATTGTTCTCAGTTGCCTTAACTGATGGCGAACTTGATGAGCTGTGAAAGTGATGGGAGGGCACGTATTCTCCGAGACAGTGACAAGAAAATCGATGCACACTCTGTGGAACAGTCATGCTCATGAAACCTGGCAAAGAACTTGTTGGCCTCATTTGCAGTAATTGTCCCCTCAGGAGGTGCCTCTCTGGTGGTACTCCAGTCAGCGAGCTTCAGACTCTGCCAGACGGCCTCGGCGTCGTCCTGAAAACTCTCTTCTATATTGTGTTTACTTGCCCTCTTTACCTGTCGACAAGCCCGTTTCAAGTGTCTCTGCCCAGATTTAATCATGAACCTGCAAGATTAGATAGAGTCACAGAAAGCACACACTTAACATTTATCAACCCTTTGATTCACAACATGGATCAAACGTGACCTGAGTGAGCTTTTATTTTCTATAGCTTTGCAATAAATTATTCTCATCATTCAATTTATCCACGTATTCCTCAATTAACTTGTTTTTGATGTTAATAAATATGTATTTCTATTTTTCCCTTCTTGCTACGCTCGGGTTAATTGATGTCAATGTGGTGGCGACTGCGAGGTTGTTGTTTATTTATCGCAAGTCATATCGTCATCACAATACTCAACAATGTTGTTGCGTATGCAGATTTTCGCCATATCGTGCGGGCCTATTGAATAGTTTAGTGAGGACATACATTCAGCATTATTTGGCATTGTCGATCGTACATCGAACAGAGGGCAAAATTATCTTAAAAACTATACAACACTGGTGACGATTCATTCAGTTCCTCCAACACTCTATAATGCCTATAAAAAAAGCATGTTATGTATGTTGCTGGATCTGCCCCAAATTTGAATGGGGTTGTCCTTAGCCTGTGCCCAACACCTTTCCAACACTTTTCATGAAAATGAGTATAGTAGTTTTTACATAATCCAGCTGACAGTCAGACAGACAGACAGACCGACCGACAAACTCACGTCAGTGAAAACATAACCTCCTTGGCGGAGGTAACTACATCTGCGCTGCTCTATGGTTTTGTCATTAACAGCCCACAACAATAAGTGTGCGACCGTCTGTTTTAAATGGATGATGGTCTTCGTAGTTCCACAGCTGTGTTCCTCTTTCCCTGTCAGTCCCTGATGTTGTTCTCAGCTTTTGTTGTCTCAGACTCCCAGCGTTTAAGTTCCCTTAATTACATTTACGGCTGTAACTCAGCGCCAAATAGAGTGCTACATTTGACCCCTCTAACCCCCACCCCCCATCCCCCCCGGGGGACTTTCTCCCCTGTATGAAAATACCAAACTCCCTTCTAAAGGTCTATTAATTTGAAGTGCGAAAACAGAATGGATCCTGTTGCTGAAAAACAGACAGAACGGGTCGAAAGACAAGGGGAGGTGAGTTATCAGCGCGGATATGATAATATCAGATTTGTGTCTCTGAGTGCGTGTGCAACCAGATTACTGCAGAAGAGCTGAGCATTGAGTTGAGAAAAACACACTGATCTAACCAAGTAATTGTTGCTGATTGAAGGCCAAGCTAATCTCATGTTAGGACTGGCTAGCCGCCTCACTGGCAGATGACTGACTGGCAGATGGGATGACTCAGTGCATGACCGACCGACTGGCTGACTGATAGGCTCACTGGTTGATTTGCCTGCATTCCTTGGTGGACACCAGCGGGGTACAGTCTGACCCAGCATGATAATCCTTTCTCTGTCAGGACCCCTAATCAGCTCTCCTCTAGAGCTAGAAATGGACTGGCAAACAGGGGGGCGGGGGGTCAGCCTGACACACTAAAGGAATGCATCTTCACACACGCACATACATATGTGACGCCACATAGACTGCCTGTAAAACCGCTATCTTATAAAAATGAACTTGTCTGGCGTTTTCTTCCCACAGTTTAGGAACCTTTTTATTTGAGGTGTGAGAAAAGAGCAAAACCAACAAGAGAGACTTGGATGCTTTGGGTTAAACAAAACATGTACACACTACAAAAGTAGTGTTGGGGGAATTCATCTAATATGACATATCTCTGAGGAGTGACAAGCCAAATCTCCTGCTGCCAGCCAAACACTGTCAACAGATTCAATTTATATCAGGCACAAAACGACGGGAAACTCCCTTCAGCGGTGATATTAAAAGCACACAGTAAAATCTTTGAGGACTGCTGTGTGCTCCTGTTGTATGTGTGTGGTAGTAGAAGTGTATTTTACCACTAAAAAACTTTGTATTAGAGGCCAAATGATGGTGGAAAGGCTGAATAACCATAGTTTGGAGCAGGAAAAAGCGGATTAATCGGCCGATATCACCCCTGCCCCTCCCCCCAAAACATTTACCCAACCTAATGCATGTCTGAAATGTACTATTTTTGACTTTAATAGAAGCTTGATAACCGTTGAAATGAACATCTGAGAAACGTGGAAGTGAGCATCAGACTAACTGCACTGGGAGCAATTTTTATCTTTTGAGCTATTACTTTCCCTCAAAGTCAGTTTCCAGTTGAGAAGCCTCATATTAGCTCTTGACCACAATTGGTTTATCTGTACTTTGTATGACAGTTTTATTGAGTTAAATAATGCCAACAGGCACCACTTGGACAGAACCATTGACTGTGTATAAGAAGTGGACAGAGCTGCCATTGTTTTTTGAGCTGTCGTTTTGAAAGCAGTAGTTTAAAACCAGTTTGGCTGTCGCCACCTTGGCTTTATGGAGCCAGAAGTGACCATAGCTTGAGGGGTCAGAGCTTTCTGCGAGGGGTGATGGGTGAGCTAATGTTTAATGCTTACTCACTTACTAGTGGGTCCAAATAAAATGAATGAGACCAGAATGACTCCTGGAAAAAAATGGACTTTGGGAAGTTCAATCTAAGTCTATGCGAGCCAGCATCTAGTGGCTGTCAGTGTTATTACACTTGAAGATGATTCTGCATTGGCTTCACTTTGGAGCCGCGGTCTTTGCCCCCCCCTTTGAGTTAATATCCCCTGAAAGAGTTTATATCTAGTATTCATATTCAAAAACGCTATGGTATGAACAGCAGGGAGCAGTTACATATCAGAAAGCACCCACAACGACCAAAACACTCATTGTCTAGTTACCTAAGCACTGGTTTGTACCCTTCAGTATGTATAACAGAAAAATAAACATAATGAGTGTCATAAACATGCCAACCACACCTTCAGGATATGAAATCACTGTCAAACAGTAGATTAGAATATTGGAATAAACACTCCAGGTTTCACAGGTCATTGTTCTTTATCCTCATTTCAAATTAAACTGTTAATTATTGTGTTAATTAAGTGGCTTAGCCCTTTAAACCACATCAGTAATGTAGTTCACACCCCAATGATTTCCCCATCTACAATCTGCAGGGAGAGATAAGCTCTGCTTCTCACTCAATCACACGCGAAAACCTGCATGGGCCAAAATATGCACATTTCATAACTGAAATAACTGAGCCCAGTATAAAAAAACAAAAGTATTTACAATGAGGCTCATTATGTCTGCTACCTAAGATGTAAATGGGTGATGGGCCCACGTGTAGCATGATTGTTAGCACGAGAACACTCCTGTCTGGTGTTTTCCTCATCAGATGTAAGGCCGTGACACATTTAGACTGGTGTATTATATGCTATTGTGCACCAACATCTGCTAAAGGCTTTCTTACCTACACAAAAAGGAGCTGACCACGAATGCACACAGTCAGATATTTAGCACACACTCCTAAATTACCAACTTTGAAGCATCCAAGACAACATGCGGCGCTGACACAATAAAAGCCTTCAACAGTGATGACTCCTGGGGGAATAAATCATAAGGTAATTGCAGTATAGCAGTCAAACCAGTGACTTCATTATCAAATACCAGATGTTCAGATGAACATACTTGCAAGTGGTTAAAAAATGGCCTTAATGGAAGACGCCAAGGATCCTCTTTTGAGCACATCTACCCTCAAAAGGAGACCACTCGGAGCCACTGTGGCGCCTAAGATGGCACCCGATGCTGCCTTGTTATAGCATGTCCATAACATCACCGAAAGAGAGCCAGTTGGAATGAGCCTGGGGCTAAAGGCGCTCTAAATCATCATAGTAAAACGGTCTTTTACAAGGAGTCTTTTCTCTGAACATAAATGGATGGTCATATATCACCTCGTGCTACACTAACTCCCGGCCAGAGGTGACAGGGCCACATCAGCAGAGCAGTAGGTGATGCATGGGTGAAGAATGAACAACCTTCTCCACATCTGCCACCAAAGTCACCCTCTACCCACACATTTGTCACGCGTTTTTAGCTCCGACAGTGCACCACTTCTACATCTCACATTTTTATGTATACATTCTTTCATGGAGCGCTTTGACAGAGCATTAATCTTTTCTCTTGGACTCTTTGGGGATAATCTGTGGTGGTAGATCATATGCATGTTTGAAATATTGTCACGTAGTTATTATGGCTAATGTGGTAGCTAAACATTGACATATGTCTCGCAGACAGAGAGCAAAACACTAAGTCATGCTTGGCAGCCTGTACAAAAATGCAGTGTCACCAAAACGTATTCTGGATTTGGATTTCAGCAACTCCTCGTCAATATTTCTGAAATGTTAAGTTTGTTGTCGAGCAGCCTGTGCTCAACACTTTACTGCAAACATTGTGTAGTTCTGTTTTTTTTAACAGCTTCCCGCTCCTGTGTTTTACATGTTTTTTACGGTGTGCCATATTCTATTTAGACTTGAGCACTCTCATAAAACTATAATATTCCCTGCGTAGTGTTATACTGTAGTGGTGCTTAAACTGGCAGATTCCTAGACCCCATTACACGTACACAGCATGCATGCGCAATGTTATCCATGACAAAGATAACATAGTGAAACTACAGAGGCAGCAGGTAAGTGCAGTGATTCCTGCCAGTGTGGTGCTTCTTTCTCCGTTCAAAATCATGCTGTGTTGCTTCACTTGTAGCAAGAAACCTTCACGTATATTTGTTAAAGATCCAGTGTGTAAGACTTACAGGGATTTAGGGGGGGTCTAATTACAGATATGGAATATAATATTCAGAATTGTGTTTTCATGATTCTGAATATTATATTATATATGTGTATAATCACCTGTTGTGTTTTTGTTACCTTAGAATGAGACATTTCTATCTGCAGAGGTAGCGGGTCGCCATGTCTCTACAGCAGCTCAGTTCCTCTTCTCCTTTTTTCATTTTATAGAGGGTGGTATCCAGCTTTAATTACGTTTCATTACCATCATCACCTTCTATGTTTGAATGAGGAGCAGCGTTAAATATCCTTTTAACTAAAAAGTTCAGAATGGACAAAAATGACAGGCTCTAACAAGGGACTATGGCGTTTCTATTGGCAAATGTAGGTCAGGGTCAGGGTGAGGGCAGAGCGTTGCAATCTGCAACTTCACCACTAGATGTCACTAAATATTACACATTGAAACTTTAAATACAAATCTACATTTATTCATTCTATGTTGCTCGCTTCTTATCCTATCCTATCCCTGTTTGTTCAGAACTTTTATCTTGTGTCCAGATGCATCAGACTGTGCCTATGAATCCCGCTGAGTTTAACTGCAGTCCACATCTGGCATTTGAGTGTGTCTCAAAATGTGTCTCTAGTGAAATGTGATTGAATGATTTCTGTTGCGTAATGTTAGTCCTGGAATTCCTTTCAGGTAACTTGTGTGGTTGACCGGCTCAAGGTTACAGCAAAGGAATAGAAAGAGGGCACGCCAAACCAAAATGGATTTATTATTCAAATCTGAAAGTATGTGTGTAAAAGACATTTATTTTTTGTCTGTGTGTGTGTCAAGTAAGGGTCAGTGAAAGTGTGGTGAGGCGGGTGCTCTAGATATTGTACCTGTAGGTTCTTGTCTTGCTGACATTGTTGCAGATCATGACAACAAATTAACTAATTAACCCTAGACCTTTAATACCCCATTTAACACACCCAAATACTCTTATTAGCTTTTTAAAAACTCTTTAGATGATGTCTTCTGTGGAATAGAATAGAATGCCTTTATTGTCATTGTACTGCTGTACAACGACATTTCCACACATGTCTACGTTATTAATAAATACAGGCAAAAACAAACATCATAATAAATAGACACACAACATAAAAACAGTAATAAGAGTAAAAACCAGTCTTGTCTATTTACATATCGAAGACAACTGCCTTCTATGCCTTCTTACTTGACTTCCACATTGGATGACTCTGTGAATTATGTTCACATAACTGCCATTTACTCAGTCTTTTAGTGTTTCAACTTTGCTGTAGTTGAATAGTGCAGTTGCACGATTTGTCCAGAAGAGAGCTCTGTTGTCTTTTTGTTTGTAGATCTGTCTTTGAGAGTATTACATCCACGCAGCAGGCAGGCTGTCTGAGTTTGTTTCTTTATGGGGGGGGGTTTCTATCCCAGAAGTTATCCAGCATAATAAGGCACAGCGGGGACCTCGTCACTCCTCTGTCTTTTTCACTAGAAAAAAATCATACTAACAACGGCCATCTCGAATACACTGCCCCTGTAAGAATTCTCTGTGGCATCTGTACAATAATAATAACAATACATTTGCAATAAGTCAAATTTGATACGTCTCGATGCACTTTTAAGAATTAAGACACTATATGGAATTGTTGCATCAGTTCTTAAACTATTTTATTTCTGCAACAAAGATGTTTTTATGACAGTTTTGAGAGTGCTGTGCCAGCGTCCTCCTCATGCAGGAAGGAGAGGCGAGGGCTTTTTTGCAGCCAGCTAATGCTAAAGAAGCAAGATACAACCGCTCATCTGTCTTTTTAACAAGTAAATAAGTCAACACCAGGTTTCATCCACCTCGACAGGTTGATGGTCAGGTCATGACAGGAAGTTCATCAGAAGGATAAAAGGATGTGGTTGAGAAGAAACAACAGCAGCTTCTGATTCTGGTTGACTCACTGGTTCCTCAGTGTTGACAAGTAAAAAGGTAAAAATCCCCTCCCGAACTGGGAAGCACTTTACTAAGTGTCACCTTAAGGCTGAGCCAGTTTATAGGGTTCACTTTTGGAAACTTTGTTCCCTGAGATTCACAAAGTTTTGTTCTTGTTTGTGGGCAGCTATCTTGGTTAATACCCGTTTGCATCTTTGAGCGTGTAATATATAACACGAGCAGAATTTGCTTGCGTTTTCACTTCTCTCTTTTCTCTAGATAAAACAGTTTCATTTAGAAACCTGACCCTGAGATTCTTGTCTCGTCTTTGTCTTCTCAATTTATTGGTATCACTTCTCCATATGAATACAATCCCTCAAGGGATTTGCCTCAAATAAAATAATCACTAAACTCTCTTTGCTTCATTCTAAGATGGTACACAATAGTTATATCCCCCCAAAACAAGTAGTCATTAGTTCTTTTCAATTGGAAAATGAGCTGTATTGGAAAGACATCCAGGCAGCTGAGAGTGACTGTCAGACACTTTTTCATCCATTCATCACCTTATCAGTCGTTTCTACACAACAGGTGAGTTTTAAGAGTTTTAGCGTCCTCCTTTTGCCCAGTATGTGTAGCGCACCCAGACCGCATCAACTGTTACTGTCAGATTGTGTTTCCTTTCTGTCTCAAAGATGAATCCTGTTTCGTTTTGGTTGCTTCTGCTACAAAGCGGAAGCTTTACCCTTTAAAGCAAGTTGTGGTGGTGTTTTGTCACAGCTGACATCAAAGCTGAGCTGACCACATTTAACCCAAGACTAAGACAAGTAAAAAGTATGAGCAGATTGATTTCCTCCCATTTGAAAACCTTTACAGATCAAATCCTATTTTCTTTAGCTACATTTCTAGGGACTCGTACTCAGAACAAGTTCTGTGTATTCTTGATGTTTTGGTGGGGTTACTATGAAGTTATCAAGCTGAGTGATAAACACAAGCAAATGCTTCTGTTTTTCCTCCCCATCTTTATCACAGATGTCATCTTTACTCTTCACCTCCTGTACTACAATAGAAAAGCAACGGTGTACCACACACAGATCACCATATCTGCGTGTCTGTTTGTTTGGGAATACATGAAGTGTGACTGTAAACTGTATCGCAATGTGCTGCTACACTTCTCTTTTCTCTGTTATTTTATCCAGATTGTCAGGAAACGTAAGCAACCAATAGCTGCTCTGACAAAGAGATAACATTCACGCATGCTATTTCAATTTCATGTACGTCTCAACGCAATTAAAATAATAGTTTTACATGTATTGATTGGTCTAGATAATGCATTTTATTTATTGGTGAAAACTGCATTGGACAGTAATTGGATGTATTTAATAATTTATTTATAGAACAGAAAACTCTAATGTCCAAGCTTGGGTTTTAGTTAATTCATTTAAAAAAAAATTTTTATATTAATATAGTTTAAGTGAGAACAGAGAGTGAAAGAACATAGAATTTTAATATTATGTTTATTCAGACACAGGTTTATAAAGGATATTGCGGTAAAGGAACTGTAACAGAATCATACAATCACTCACATTAGCTGAATGCAAAACATATATAAACTTTATAAATGTATAACGCAAAGAAGCATATATGCGGTCAAGGTGAGGCAGAAGGAGCAAAGCTAACCCTGCTATGTGTGGTTTCCACGCAGACGTGTGCTGTGTATCTACACGCATAATCCAGAAACTAAGCTAAAAGCAATGCTTTGTAAATAAATGTACAAAGTACAGTCACAGGCGCAACGCTACCACTGGGGAAAGGAGACACATTTGATCAATGAAAATAATAATAATAATAAAACATTACCTTCCTTTGGATTTGAGGATAATACATCAACACATACTTTATATCTACATATTTGTATAAGGCGCATAAGGACAAAACCTACACAGTTATAAAACATGCACTTTTGTGATTCCCTTCTGGTCAGTACAATAGCTTGCCTTCTGTTAGCAACAGCTGATCTATATTCTTTTGGTGAAGATGTTATTGTGCTGTAAATGTTAGCTGAGTTTCAAAAACATGGATTGATATTTGATTGATTGAGTATTTATAACAGGATTACTTACACCATGCATTATGTGCCTGGTTACTGTGGTATTCATGCATGCATGTAGAGAATCGAGGTCACACTGTATAGATATTTTTCACACTGTTGTATTTTCAGTAACATACAGGCAGCATACCTGCATGTGATTAAGTTACAGTGAGGTAACTTACGGTTTCTATCTGCATCTAGATCAAAGGAACACATAAATGTCAGTTTACCTGTTAAGACAGTGTTGATGTAATATCTGCTGTGGTCTCATTGCTGTGGCTCTGGGGCTTTTCAAGTCTGGAAAAATAACCTAAATGACGTCATCAGGTTTGGGGGCTTCATGCTGTAGGCTTAAATCATAGATATTTAGGTCGTCAGGCAGGATAAAGTGTTTTGGTGATCACTTTTATGACTAAAGGTCAGGATTTCTCAGCTCCTGTGTCTATAACTTTGGCATGTTTTCATCTTTACTTTTTTTTAAGGGCACATTATATTGGTCGCATCCATCTCTAGGTCTGCGCAACTATACTTTAGAAAAAGCCACAATCAGAGGTTGCGCTATCATTCATATTGCTAATTAATAGCTAATAACTAAGACTTGATATTCATGCACTGAATGATGACATGTTATAGGCATCTGAGGACTTGAGGCCTGACATGCAAATATCCGAGGTGGCGCGTGATGAGCGAGCTGAGCTCATGTACTTCTTGCTCACACACCATAGGTCCAACATAATTTGCCTGAAGTGGCTCCTGAACTTGACACCGATGAAGGCGTAGAGGATGGGATTGAGGCAGCAGTGGAGGTAGGCCACACTCCTGGAAATGGTCAGTATGTGGAGCTTTAGCTTTTCCACGTCACAGCTCCTCTCCTTAAAAAGGGACAGAGTGTGACTCAGAAGAGCCACGTTGTAGGGCAGGTGACAAATGATGAAGACAACAACGACTGCCATAACCACACGGACGGCTTTATGCCTCTGGCTGCTCTGTGCTCTCAGCAAGGTGCACATGATACTGGAGTAACAAAACACCATGACCAACAGAGGCAGCAGGAAGCCGATGGCCATTTGCAGACTGGGAACCAGGACCTTCATTAGCTTTGCTGTTTCACTTTTGCTGAAAGACAGCTGGCACATCACAGTCACAGTGTCAGCCCCAAGATTCTGCTCTTCAAAGCGCTCAGTGTAGATGAGGGTGGGAAGTGTTAAAGCGACTGCAAACACCCAAACAGCTGAGCAGATGAGGCGGCTGTAGAACAGGTTGCGTGAGCGTGTGCCGAAAGTGCGTCTGGCCTGAACTATGGCAACATAACGGTCACTACTAATGCACGCAAGCAGCAGCATGCCACTGTACAGGTTGATGCTGTAGGCTGACCTGAGCATCTTGCAGGACACGGAGCCCATGAACCAACTGCTCTGCTCGTTGTAAATGATGAATGGCAGGGCTACCACAAAAATCAAGTCTGCCACAGCCACATTAATGAGGTAGACATCCGTCATCGTTTTGGTTCTCTTGTAGAATATATAAGTGACGATCACCAGAATGTTGCCAATCAAACCGAAGGCACAGATGAAGGAGTGGATGTAAGTTTGAATGACGACCTCCACAGGTTTAGGGTCAAAGTTGCAAGGTTCATCTGGGAAATCTGTAATGTAATCATAGTCTGGAGTTGTTGTTGTCATCTTTTTAATCTATGGAAGAAAAGACAGCAAGAATACAATCATCATTCAGAGTTTTAACAACTAAAAACAGTCGGCAACACTGAGGTTGTAGATGCACTCAGATACTTTGCTCGAGTAGTGAAAGTACTCCCTATGCGTTTGGCGGCTTTGTACGTGTTATACTAAAGAATATCACAACCCCAAATCAGTAGAAGTTGGGGTGGTATTGAAAATGCTACAGAAGACAGCATTGATATTAAAATGTACTTTGACGAAGTATTTCATGTTTTGTCTGGTCAACTTCATTTAATTTGTAAATATACGTCCATTCCTGAAGTTCAGGCCGCAACACATTCAAGACAAAAGTTGGGACAGAGGCAGTTTAGGGCTAGTAAAATAAAATAGTTAAATAACAATGTGATTTGAAATAGCGAATGTGAAAACTTGTACTGTGTCAAAATATGTTAATGGTGTCCAGAAGTGTCGTCGGCTTCTCTGGTCACAAGTTTTCCAGGTCTTTTTTTTTAGCACATGGACCGAAGATGAAAAGCACCACCTTAAGACTTGTTTGCAGGAAGGAGATAAAATTACACCTGAAACACTTCATCGCTTGGTGTCTTTGTGTTCTTTTAAGAAAACGCAAGATTACTAAGTGGAAAATACTTGTACTTGTACTGTTTTTCCACTTTTGTTAACGTTTTTTGGATGTGTTGCAAGATTTAGAATTGAAATAACTGCTCATTTTGAAAGAACAATACATGTCATGAGGTAAAACAACAAATAATGTTCTGTCGTCTTGTTTTCAGTGAAGTAGAGGTGAAAGATAATTTACTAATCACTGTTTTCAAATTGAATTTGAATTTAACATAGTGTCTCTGATTTGAGGTTGTAGGTATTCTATTATTATCGCAAACATTTTGCGTATTTTGTCAATGTCAAGCAAATTGTAAATACTTTGCATACTCTCAAAATTGTACTTGAAATTGAACTTGAGTAAAAAGTACTCAGTTACATTCCATCCCTGGTGACACTTTGTTTTAATTCTCATGTTAGAGGTGGTACAACGTACAATTTATTCCCCAGTCAGCAAAACCTTTGCCCTGCTTTGAGTGGGTGCAACCAAAAGCACATTTTTATGTCAGGGTGGAGGATAAAAGGCACTGTTCTATTTAGCTTTTCCTCTGGTTGTGAATGACCCCATTTTCGCTACATTAAATTCTAAGCAAATGCATGAAAACATAGGCTGCAGTCTGTGCTTGTCTGATCGTAGGAGTTGATATGGTCCTTATCTGTCGAGATCTTAGAGCCACACTGAGAATCAGTACGTATGTAGGAAGGTCATAAACCGTATCAAGGTCAGCAAAAACAAACACGTTGTTGATAGGCAACTTAAAACAGCAGAATTAAAGACACTGCAGCACTGTTCCAATGTACTGTAGCATAAGACTGCTCTGATTTTTCTCCTTAAACTGAAAATAAATGAATGTCACAGCAGAGAGACCAGTGATAAATCATACATAATATTGTTACTATCTGATTATTCTAATAAATATTAACTTTTGAGATATTGAGAAAATATTTGCGTGTGTCGACTGATTGCAAATAACTTACAACAGTCAGGCAACATGTGATAATATGTCAGTTTCAGCACTTTCACTTCTCACATATCGATAGAAAGTTTAGATTTAGTATGGCATGGTAAAGCTTGGCAATGAGGAAGGTATTGGATTTACACATACATTATGTGTGAGGGAAGGTGATGGCACAAGAAAAGGGGATATCAGCAGAACCTGACATTATAGGAACACATTTTGAGAACTTCAAGGGCTCTGTAAATATTAGTTCCATATTTTACAGAACTGACAGTGTTCTGTCTGTGTCATTTTTCTTCTGTGTTATCGGTGAGAGCCGAAATGAACGTGAACATTTTAAGCGTATCATGTCATGAAACGGGTTCAATTGTGACAAATCCATTTCGAAATTTACATCTTACCACCAACACCGTATTTTTAACATTAGTTTGACTGCAATCACACAAATGACAATAAGACGCGGCTAAAGAGGCAACGCATTCAAAGCCAAATACATTGTGTAGACGCTAAACTGGGACGAAAGCATTGTCTTGTAGTAGAGTATACATACCTTCAGGTGGTTGATCCGCAACAAGTTAATTTCTTTTTCTCCTACTGATGAAATGTTATCGATGCAAAAGAAAGTGTAAGATGTTTTTCACAGGTCAGAGAACTTCACTGTTCTGGCTGCAGAGTAAAAAAAAAAATAAGCAGTGGGTGTTATGTCCCTTTGTGCTTAAAAAAAAAACCTAAAAAGAAGAAGAAGATGGTGAAAGTCAAAGCCACGTTCTCGCACTCTCAGCTGCTGCGTGAATACACCGCTGAACCCGTCTTCCTGCTTTTGATCTCAGTATGTGCCGCTCACCTATTCACACAGAGATCCTCCTTATGTGATGGTAATCTGTCAAACCACACTTTTCATCTTTAAACGTGTGTGTGTGTGTGTGTGCTTATAGTGCGCGTTTGGATTTTTTTTTTTCTTTTTATTGAAGCAGTGCAGTGCAGAATCTCTACAGTTACCTTCTTAAAGGACGCACAAGAGAGATTAGTACTAGTCAGATACCATAGTCCATCAGAACTAGTCTCAACAAATGATGGTTTATTTTGCTCAACCTGGTCCGTTTAAAGTTTGATGGCATGTAAAACTTTCATTATAAGTGCATATAAAATCTAAAAAAAAAATGCTCACTTTGAAGGACTGACACAGTGCAAACCTAATATATTGATCCAAACCCATCAACCTGTGCTTGTGATCGCGGCTTGTCTGACACACAAAGACCTCAACAATCCAGCAGCTGCTGTAACTGCATTTCTCCAAATGACCAGCAGATAGAGCTGCTATTGTAATAGTGGGTCGTACGCTGTATATAAATGTAGTGGATTAAAGATTTTTTTTCAATAACACATCACAGCGTTTAACATTACATCCATCATTTGTAAATTAAAGTTAAAATGAGAGTACTTCAACGGGTTCTGGTGCCTGAGTTGAACCTGGCATAAAGGTCAAACATGGAAACATGGTTTAAATGGCAGAAACGATCTCTGTTTGTCTCTCTCTGTTTTCAAAGGATTAAATGTCATGAAAGAAAATAATTTCCTTCAAAATATTTTCTAAGTATTCAAGTGGGTACACCTGATAAAATCAAAATGCATCTGAAAACGGCAAAAAAAAAAAAAAAAAGTACAAAGATCAGGTCTCTCTGTCTACACACCCAGTGAAGTGTCTCTTTCTGAAAGTAAAGGCATAATTCAGCTCCTTCAGTTATACAAGTCACTTTAAACCTTTCTGTCTAACTTTAACTTTTAAATCCACTGCCTGCAGTTACAGATAACGTTCTCTTCTTCCATAGAAACTCCTTTTCAGCTGAGTGGGGAACTTTGGTGGATTGCCGTGATTAAATGATCGGATCACGCTGATAAACTAGAAAAATTGCAATCTCTGCAGAGGTTGCGTGTGATTTGCCGAGAGCTGAGAGCTTTGCTTGAATGAGCTGAACTGCACCTGAATCGTGCTTTTTAAATGTAGAAATGAATTTGGAGAAGTTGAAATGTAGAAGTAGAAAAGTAGAAAAACTGTTAAAGTGAATGTATGTAAATGCTACTGATGTGTTCAGCTTTAACAACCTTTCAAGAGCCTCTTATGTCCGTACCTCCGTTGATGTCACCAAACATAAAACTTCCTGCTTAGACACGCTTCTCTTTAACTTTATCTGGAAAAATAAACCCCACAAGGTTAAAAAGGAGGTTTTGTCTTTGCCCCTGTGACATGTATTAGATTAAAAACTAAAAGCAACACAACCCTGAACTGTTTACTCTAAGAGGAAGAAAAATCAAAAGGTCACCTGATGTGTTAGATTTTTTTCGTCATTCAATCATATTATCAAAATGAAATGGATTAAAAGATTTCTCAAAAATCCCGATAGCAAGTGGAACATCATCCCAAACTTCCTATTTAAAAAAAGTAGGTGGTCTGACCTTTCTATTAATGTGTCCTTATGCTGCTGGTAAACTGCCTATATATCAAACTCCACAACTTTCATAGACGAGCTCTTCTATCTTATATAAGCACAACTATTCTCCTCACGTGTCTTATATGGAACAATGCCTGTCACATATAAAAACAAATCTCTCATTTTTGAAAATTGGTTTAACAACAATGCTTTGCTTGTAAAACGGTTATTTAAGTGTGAAGGTCTTCTTTACTCCTATGAAGAGTTTATTAAGAAAAATGTTTTTTTTAAAAACTGACCAAAACTGTTAACTTACTCAAGCTTTTCGACATCATACCTGGTTAAGTAAGCCTCTTGCACTCATTCTTTTCTTTAATGTATGATGTGTTCTATCTTGTTTTTGTTGTTGTTGTTATGACTTTATCATATGTGTTCACATATTCGTATTTGTTTTTGTCAAAGCATCATCTTTCATTAAACAATAATAATAAAAAAAAGTCAGAACTGGGGTGTCCATTCATACGCCTGTATATATTTACATTATATTTACACTGACATTGCTACTACTAGCCCACGGTGGAGGGTAATATCTCGGCTTAGTCTGGAGGTATTGTTTTGAATGGTAGACCCGGTGTATTCTGGGTAAAGTCATGACGCCGCACCTGCGTTACCTGGCGGCGCGCGCCCGTCGTGGGCGAGTCCAAACCAAGCCGCGTGAGCAACCCGCTCTGCAGGTTGACCCAGTGAATCACTCCCTCCGCACAAGTAACACCGTTTTCTCCTCATGAGTCCATTTCCCTGCTCGCACTTTCATCACACGGACCTGCTCTCCTTCAGGCACCATGAGTAAGTCCAGCAGCTTAAAAGTGAAGAAGTTTTTTAAAATTAAATCACCGGAGAAGGAGAGCAAGGGGCTGGGGCGGTCGGCCTCCTTTAAAGATGGGTCAGCAGCGACCACGAGCCCCAGAGACAAGTCGGGGACCTTACCGGCGAGCCCGGGTCCCCTCAGCCCGGGAGAAAACGACACATTGCCCGCTGATGCTAATCCCATTTCTCCAAAAGAAAAGAAAGGGAGACGGCTGTTCCCATTCAAGATAAAACGGAAAAAATCCAAGCGTAAAGAAGAAGAAGAAGAAGAAGGAGGAGGAGGAGGAGGAGAGGTGTTTTTTCCTGACACTGATGAAGGGGAGAACTTCAACACCACACACATGTAAGAAAAACGTTAATTAATTTGCATTATCTGACTTTTAGGACCTTTCATTTAGTCATTAGAGGTTGAACACACCCACATACTGCAATTATTAGGACACTAGAGCAGATTGTTATTGTTACTGACTGGATGACATTCTCCTATTTGTTGGTAAATGAATATTAAAGCTTATGGGGACCCCTAACTACCTCAGGGGCCCCGTCTTTGGTGCACAGTGCACTATGTTTTACAAAACACAGAGGGAAGCATCCAGAACATGTGAGCAGAACATGCCCAGGTATCCGTTACCCCCCCGTGGCAAAATTTTGACACCACTGTGCTTGAGCTAGTTTAGTCATGTATGGCTTTTGCTGAGAAAATGTTTGAAAAATGGAGACAGAGCTGAAGCATACAGTTGGAAGAGCAAATATGCAAACAAGGATGTTGTGACCCCCAGCGCTTTAAGTCTTGCAGGAACCGTGCACAGCCCCCTCGGTGGGAACTCTGACAGTAAAATCCAAACTGAGTCACTCCTCCCTGAATAAATTAAAGGTTAAAAAAAAAAAGAAATGGGTTAACCTCAGGCGCTCACAATAATGACAGAGACAGTTCCAGTATGATTTATTCCAGACATTTCCAGTTAGAAGAGCGCTTTGCTCTGTGTTGGATCGAGACCTGTTGGTTCTGACTCAGGTGTTATTGTTCGTGAATGCATCTTCCGTGTGAAGATGTCACGTGTTGTTAGGTTAACCTAACTTAACACTGACAGATGCTGTTTGTTATGAGGAAGGCAGCGCATTACATAATGTTAGATGCTGGGACGAAAGCCTGCCGTGCAAGTGTGGCACACTTCGCTGTTCAATATGGTTCATGTTGATACTGTGCCTGAGCTCGTGCAGATCTGAGTAAATATGACTAAGCCAGAGCTGAGATGTCGAGAAGGAGAGAAGAAGGGGATGATCTGAGGTCATGTGCATAAAAAAAACAAAAAACTCTTGTGTTGTAGAATCCATCAAAAATGACATGCCAGTCGGCAGAAGTACAGATGAAAATGATGATAACGCAGAGAGCTTATTCATGAACATTCTTACCTGTTGATGACATTAGTTAAAAAAAATGGAGGTGAAAGCTGCCGCTCATTCGGAGGGCGATAAATGTAATCATGGTAATCCATCCAGTAGTTGTTGCAGCATTTGAAACCACAGGTGTCTGCCGACTGCTTCATTCTCATGCCATGAATGTCTGTACGACAATGCTTCTAATACAGCAGTATTTCAACTGGCAGGTACGTTTGTTTTCTGCATGATTTGTGCCTGACGTTAAATCGAAAATATATATCTGAAAAGATTTTCTTGGATTACAAAGCATGAATACAAAAAGTCAGAGGAAAAGTTGCAGTCTTCAGCACTGTTATTAAAAAAAACACATTTTTCTTCACACCGTGTCAAATTATGTCACAGTTTGAGGAAGTCGTCCGTCTGACCTGCTACAGCGCACGGTGTGAGACTGTAAACAAACAAACAAACAAACAGGGCTGTAAACGTCTCAGAAATCTTCCCTCACTTGTTGTTTTTTCCTGATTATTGCCTCTGATATTTTCTCTTCAGCAGAACTCAGTATTTTACAAATCAACTGCAGCCGCCCCACATTGTAACAGTTCACTGTTTACGAGTCGCGTTTTACACTCTTTTTAATGCCTCGGCTAAAAATCTATTTCTTGACATCAGATTTCCCCAAAGACAAAGAAAAAACCTTTTTTTTGCTGGGGTCATTCTGTCATTATACCACACCATAGAGTCTGTCCTGAAGCTGCTGTAATAGAAGTTGTGCCACTGGTGGTTTAAAATTCGTTTTGCAGACTTTGCTAAGATTCAGCTCTGGAGTTGAGAGTCAGAGAAACACATTGTCCTCCATCTTTGTCTTAGTTCAGGAGACGTTTGTTCATTAGTGGAACCCCCTCCCTCCTCCCGCTCTGTCTCCTCCGCTGCATCGCATCTTAATAGCACAGTGTGGAGTTACAGTCACTCTCTGTCGGGGTGAGTGTAAATACTTTTGGCAGTATTACACAATCACTCCTTGTTTTAGTGCTGTACGCATAATACAAATGTAACAACACAGTGAAAACAGCGTTGGCTCACTCTCTGCTCAGCTCTCCACGCCTTCCTTATCCTCGTCTGTTCTAGGTGCCTTTGATTCTCAAAATGAGCTCAAAATAATAAGGCTGTGATATGTCATAACGTGGATTTATGTTTTCAACCCTTCTTTTGTCAAAATTAGCATTGCTATTCATATATTTCTAATTGTTAAAAGTGCTCTCCCCTCTATGACCTCACACAGCTTTCTCTGTTTTTGCAGCAGACTGAAAACGTCAACAAATGTTCCCAAATGTTACTTCAGTCTTAATGTACTTACGTATATGTTTTCAAATCCAGTTACTAGACCATTTTCTTTTCCGAGTTAAGTAATACAAAGGGCTAATGGTATCTTATAGACGTGACCTGACGTTTATTGGTATTTCACGCAACTCGTACATAAGCTCAGCTGCATATGACAGAAAAAGCAGCGCTGACTTTTACCCGTCACATAAAGATTTAAATTATATTAGTGTCACAATTATTACATAATCATCATATTGCAATTATTTTACATTATCGTGATTGTTTTACATAATCGTCTCTGTTCATCTGAATAAAAACAGTTGATGAAACTAACAGAAATAGCATATTTTATGTTACATATGTGTCACGTTATGTAACATATTTTCCATCTTTTGACTGATGTTTTATTGACAACATGTCGTTGCGTCCCATTCTTCTTTTGCTATGAGTGCAATCGAGAGGTTTGCTTTATTTTGATTTTGTACCTTGGTTGAATATTCTAGTAATAGGCTTTGCATATTTAAGTCATTTTTTATTAACAAAAGTCAAACAGAGATAAAATTCATTTTGTATGTTTCTAAATTGTGGCATAACGTTAACAGAATAGACAATAATAGTATAGTAATAATATCATGACGACCGTAGTCACGCTTTGTTTAATCCTCATCCTGTCGACACATTTAACATACGAGGCCTAACGAGTCCCAGAGAATAAACTACTACAAGAAAAGACCATCATCACAAAATGTTACATTTTATTCTCAAAACATTGTTAGTTACATAATCAATGTCCTCTGAAAAAAGATGACATTATTTTAGGAAAGTTAATTTGCATATTGTTTAACACCAAAATATGTACAATTGCAATGATTTAGCTCATGCTTTACTCCAGAGAAAAGAACTGGTTAAGATTTGACAGAGTATACCTCTGAGGTCTGGTACCCCAGTAAGTGGGATTAAAGGTTCACTGTGTAATATTTAGCTTCATTTAGCTTCACCTCATCCACCCTTACAGCTTGTGTAGAGCCAGTGTTTGGTTTGTCCGTTCTGGGCGTTTTGGTTAAGGGGAATAGGGGATCGACCAGTATGGTTTTTTCAGGGCTGATAGCACAAACAAAACTGCCACAAAAAACTTTGCGGAAGTGCTTTTAAGCTGACTGACAAATCAAATAACAAAACAGTATTTATTCTGAGTTGTTCTTAATGTTATTATGAATGATACATACTCCTGTCAGTGTTAATAAGACTCTTACTTGTGACATGTGACACGCAGATAGTGATGTGAGCAGGACAGTGTTCAGACCACAGAGTAGTGACAACAGACAGAGGGAGGCAGCGTAAGAGTAGCACATCATTAAATTCATTTATTTGAACAGATACTGGGTTTAAATAAATACCAATAACTGGGAAAATGTAAATATTGGGGATAAATAAAGGGAATATTAAATCAATCAAACATAGTAGGGGACAGTAATGCACTTTAATGCTGGATGCCACAAAAAAGAAAAAAGAACTACTGTAGAAACATGGTGGTGCAACAAGGTGGAACTGCTCTCTCTGTAGATATATAAACATATATATATATAAACAGCTCATTCTGAGGTAACAAAAACACAACAATGCTCATTTTCAGGTGATTATACACTAATCAAAACATAATTATAGATATAATATTGCATTCCTGTAATTAGATTCCCCTAAATCTCCTTAAATCTTACACACTGGAAACTGAACACACTTCTAATACTAATGTATGCTTTTAAATGAGTAATTCGGCGTGCTGTTTATGAATGCTCTTTGAGATTACATGTTTGACTGGCTCAGTCACTGTGCTGTAGACTTAAAGACACGTCTGTCTTTTGAGTTTCTGAACTTTTTATCCATGCCTTTCTAATAAGTTTACAGGCTTAAAGACACTTAAACCTCTATATCTGTTGTTTACCGGCCTTGGGTTGTTGAGTCAGTTTGTACTGGATTGTGCAAACATCCGCACATGGATTATCCAGTCAAATGCCCCATATTCTCCACCTGCGATGCAGAAAACAAATACTCCCTCTGTAAAACTTATCAGTAAAAAGGTTGTTTTGCAGGAAAATGACATCATTTTACTTTGAGGTGTGTTTGTTCTGTCACATTGACAGATGTGAATTATGTCTCAGGGTCTTCTAGTTTTCCAGCTCTGTGACTTGAAGGAATCTGACCAGGGTAGGACTCGAAAACCTTCACGCACAGGAGTGAGGGAGAAAGAGTACAGCCTGTTCAAATTCACTGATAATACTGAGGGACTGGAAACTGTTCAGCGTTTGTGTTCGCCTGTTTGCTTATGTAATGATGCATACTTGGGCCTATCCTCTGCTACAAAAATATTACAATTGATCCAAAGCAGGGGTTGAAGCTTGTTCTGTTCAAATCTAATCTAATCTAACAGACTAGACACATCTGTCACACCCTTCAGCAGAGGCTGTGGATTCCTGCTCTTACATTTTCCCTAAGGTTAAGGTGTGGAGTTGGTCCCATAGCAGCACAGGAATTTCTAAGCAAACTTCTGTTAATGCAATGTCTGTCAATACCGCACCGATTGAGTTGAATCTGATGATGATTCATCATCAGATTCATGTTTCGAAATAAAAGCCCAGTTTCACCAAGATGACGAAGCTACTTTGGAGATTGACTCATTATTTTCTCAAGATAATCTTTTCACACAAAATAATTAACTAGCTTTCAATGTCTTGTGTGAAGAGGTTAATTGTTTTGTGCAAATAAGATAATTATCATTTATGTACAACATAATGAACTTGCTTAACTTGGGGTGAGCTTTCATCTTCTTCTTGTTATAAACTATTATTATTACTATATATATATCGGCCTTTAAAAATCTGCTGTCAGTCAACCTCTAGTTGTAATGACTGTAATTGTAAATGTATTACGACTGTAAGAACACAACCAACTAGCTATTTTTAGCTGCTGCGTGACAGATAGGTGCACTGTAGCTTGCTGACAATGAAGATAAAATGGATTCAAAGTTTTCACGCAGCTGCTGTTTCTTATCACTTCTTATTGAGAGCTCAACTGCTTGATGTTTGCAAAGACAGGACGGATCAGGAGACTCAGACTGTCTTTGAAGGTCAAAGTGTTTTTGTTCACTACTCTGAGCCACACAGTGAGCTGGTTGTCCTGAGCTGTGGCTCGATGCAGTGTACACTCACTTTTCCACACCTGCTCATTCACATGTAAACAAGGACAGAACAGTGTCCACAGGAGGAGACACGGCGGTGCCAGACATCCACCAGACTAGTGTGGACTGTACATATACTTGTATATGTTGCAGGGTTTGTTGATGTGTCAAGTTAAAAAGTAAAATACTTAAATTACAAAATAATTCAAGTAGAATATTTGTTCCATACTCATATTCAGTCCTGAAAAAGAATTTGCTACTCTTGTTTTAAATGTATAGACACGTGCAATAAGAATCATTACAAATTAATAATGATTGCATAGTGAAACACAGTGTATTCTTTAACAGTGACTCTAACACCATGTTTTAAAACAGTTTATTGTGTTGAACATAGTTGTGACAAATGATCACATTCGCCAGGAAATTATAAATCGGTTGCAGACATTACGTGTTGTCTTCAACAGCAATTTATTTTGCAACAAACAGTCAGTAAAGAAAAGCTACAGTATACGGCAGGTGAATTAACATTAATGTTTGAATTTGTTTTATTTGATATGGACGATGCAATTTAAAGTAGTTTCAATGTGTATATATATTTATACATATACACACACACACACACACATATATATATATATATATATATATACATATATATATATATATGTATACTTTTTTCTTTAAGCAAACAACAAAATAATATGTAAAAATACTACATAATACTTAAAAGGCGCAACATAACAATACAGAACACAAAAACCAGACAAAACAGAGCAAAATAAAACCGCAAACAACAACTGGAAGAACGAAGAAGAAAAAAACCAACATTTCAAACAAATATGTACCTATACATGCACCGGTCTGTACACTCTCGCCACTCCTTAAAGGAAGGCCTTTCAGAGCTCTTCCAGTGTTTGAGGACTAACCTTAGCATTAAAACATTTCCCATACTTTAAATTCTACATTATTTAAACCTTCCACCTGAGATCTGTCACATAACAGGCCTAGTCTTGGGCTTCTAGACGTTGGCTTTCCGAGACTCTCCTGTGGACACCGTAGGGACCTGTCCTACAGCGGCGGTACAACAGGACAATCCCACAGCGCGTGAAGAAGTGAGCCCTGAACCCCTCTGCACCTCCAGCACATCTTATCCTGACTAAGCCCCATTCTGTGTAATCTAGTGGCTGTATAGTAAACTCTATTCAAAAAGGATTCCTCTTTCCTTAGCTTCTGTTATATTCCTTCCATTATTTGTTCCAATACGTGACCACGTTTCCTTATCTGTTTCAATTTTCACTTCGCCATACGGTTCTCAAACTGTCACAAATAACAGCATTTGCCTTGCATAACAGTTTATAGCATGTTGACGCTGTAAACTTCATGTTGGGGCTGGAAAAAAACTCCTCGATTCCTCTTTGCATCTCACTGC
>JAPQRN010000016.1:4255785-4274627 GCA_037367275.1 Coranthus polyacanthus
TTGTTTTTTTTAAGTCAGAATGCATAAGTCATGTTTTACTCTCACAATAAACATATGGCGTACAGTTATTGCAGACACTCCTGAAATAAAACCCAAATGTGATGTGGTAAGTTGCAGAAAGCATTAGCGACTTCCTCCCCTCATGGTTTGAATAAAGTAAAGACGACCTCCACCCTGCCCGGCCTTCATAAAACCCAAATCTCTTATTGCTTTATGTGCTAACATGAGTGTATGCATTTATTTTATTTTTTGGGTAACCTTTCTTTGATAGTGCTTACAAGGTGTTGCAGAAAGATGACAGTCAAACCTTTGTAAAATAAAAGGCACTGTTAGCTTGTCTTTGTTGTAGTGAATTGAGCTGAATTAAAGGGTGTGAAAGGTGAGGAAATCACCTTTGCACATACCAGCGTTCTACAATGTAGATACCAAAAGCTTTTTGATGTCTTTGCAAGTTTAATCTGCAGTGTGTGTGTGTGTTTGTTTGTGTGTGTGTGTGTGTGTGTGTGTGTGTGTGTGTGTGTGTGTGTGTGTGCACGTAGTCAACTCGACCTGCATTTGGTTTCTCATTTTGATTGTTAATCGTAAAGACAGCAGATGCAAAATGATGAACTTTGTTTTTAGTAACAGGCACATTTTCCTCTCACACAGCGTGATGATGCACAGTAGGTCACATCCGATAGCGTGCAATAAAAGTCAACATGTGAAATCCCACGCCACGCTATAAATCCATCCCCATGCCAGAGGCATCTGCAGCAGGACCTTAACACTCGACTGAGGAGTATTAATTCAGTGTAACTCTTGTGGATGCTGTTGCCTGTTACTCTCCCCACCTTCGTGTGTCAGCATGATCACACTGTTGTCACTTCCATTTCCATATGACACATCTGGGTGAAAGCAACATGTTCATGCATGTTCATGAGAAGTAGGACATCATTAACGGGAGAAGCAGATATGAACCAAAAAGTAATGTTTTTAACGCTTTTTAAAGTGCAGTAAATCTCAGTCATTACAGAAAATGAAATAAAGATTTGGTCATGTTACTTGGAAACAATCACTTCAGGTTTTACATTTGAAAAAACTGAACACACTGTGTTTAGTATATTGTTGTTAGCTCATGTTTTTATAGATTTAGCAAGGAGCACAATTACATCATTTTTTTATCAAGATGAAACTCTTGAGGATCATATCTGGTGAGGTGCGGCTGCTTCATCCTGCAGCTCAGCTTTCACAAAGAATGTAAATATTATAGGATATCAAATAGACCTCTGTTTGAAAGCTAAGCAGCTAATCTCACTCCCACACACTGTGCAGCTTTTCTTAAAAAATCCATTTACTTGAAATGTTTTTACTTCAGAAAGCTGTAATCAGAAGGATGGCTGCTCATTTTCATTTCGATTTCCTCAGTCAGTCACTAACTGCTCAGCTTCTCTTTATTGTCTTGGCACGTTTCAACAGAGATGGTTAAATTTATGTGAGCTGAACTGTCTGTCTGCCAGCTTTTCTGAAAAACCGGTCAGCGTCTGCCACCATGTGGGGAATCGTAGTATTGCAATGACCTGTTGCTTGAGCCTGGAGACAAAGTACAACCAAAAGGAAATACAATCAGTCCTTCAGCTGGCAACATGTAAATAATTTTATCTTTGAATCTGGCCCTGAAATGTTAAAGCCAACAATGTTGCTGCAACAGTGAATGTGGACTTCTAGATACGTTCCATTTCAGGGCCAGTTAACGACACCCTGGAGTCTGTTTTATGTGTGCACTTCATGACTGGACCCATGATTGCCCCATAGGATATTACCATCCTACGATCTGAACATCTTGTTTAAAAAAGCAACAGATTCGGTCCAGTCAGTCGGTCATTGTTCGAGACAGCTCAGTGCTGTTGTCTGTCAACACTTTAAGGCGACTGAAATCCACTCCTCCTTTCGCGGTGAGCCTCCTCATGCCTCACACGTGTTTCAGAATCCACAATGCCACTCTAATTGCTTAGCTTGAGTGGTTTGACGCAGAGGAGCGAATGTTGTCCATCCAGTGTCATGTCATGTGTCTCCTCTGTGTGTTTTTCTAACTGAATGCAAAAACAGAACAGGAAAACGTCACTGCAGCTAAAAACAATTAGAGGTGTCGACGGGGATGAAAACACCAACACGGCCCAGACCAGACCAGAGCAGGGTTGGGCTGGAGGTTTTGTTTTTTTTTTTCTATGTTCTTCTGGAGGAATGTTATGTGTACATTGGGACCAGCCCATGATCTCATATCCCATATGTAACTTGCATTGATGCGCTTACATGAATGATAAAACAGTATCAGTTTTTAGCTTTCTTTTATTTTTAGATTAATAAAATCAGATAGTTGTGAAAGCTGATGATTACTTAATAAAAACAGAACAACTGTACAGTGAGAGGGGAAACAAAACCCAGTGACATAACATCCTCTTGCTCCCCCTCCCCTCTCCCCTCTCTCTCTTTGTTTCCTGCCTCTCTCTCCACCAGGAGCTTCGACCAGATGAGTGTTACCACAGAATGCAGTTTGCGGACCGAGTCGGAGTGGGACCCTCAATCTGAGTCCACCTCTCTGATCAGCTTCGACATGACTCAGCCACAGAGCCCTACCTCGCCCTCAAAATTCTTTAAGGTTAGTTTTCATACATGGTTGTTTTCACTGTATTACGAGAGCATGTTTGAAGTTGAACTAACCAAAATTTAAATGAAGTAGCGTTTACAACAATGACAAGAGCTTTCATTGTTGATTTATCATCTGCAAGTATTACCACATGCACACTCTATGTGATTGTGTGCATGCTTTTCAAAAGTGTTCCCAATTTTCTAATTGTTTTTAGCAACTGTAAAATGATCCTTTTCGTTGAAATCATTATTCCCATTATTTATTATTTTTTTAATGAATCACTTTATTGGTGGTTTCCAAACAGAGACAGGAGTGTGAAGTCACAAACATGTCCCCTGTTTTCCATGACAGAAACAACAAACAAACAAAACAATGTCTCCATATAGAGGGCACAAGACAATAACATCCTACGTGGATGAATGAATCTGACGTGTTCAAAAACAAGACAAACAAACACAACATGTGAAAATACAAATAACTGCAAATAATCAAGTAGATAAAAAGATAAATGGCACTAAATGAAAATAAATGGATAAATACATTTTAAAGAATAGATAAATGGGAGCTGGGTGGGGTGGAGTAGAGGGCATTGTTGGTGATCTATAAAAGAGCCCCATTTACCATAAAATTTAGCAGAATTGTCTTTCACTGAAAAACTTTAAAACAATCTTTTCCAGCTTAAGATCAGACATGATATCCTTGAGCCACAGAGAGATGGACGGAGCTTTAGGAGATTTCCAAGTACAAGTAAAAGCCAGTATTTCTGATTGTAAAGAGTTAACCAGGAAAGGATCGACTAGGACTTCAAACACAGCAATGAAGAGATTGATCTATATCTGTGTCTCCAGGACCTTTCTTAAAATCACAGAGAAATCACTCCAGACTTTATGTCGACTGGGATGAGGAAAAAATGACAAGTGGAGGCGTTGTCACACTGATCCACTACGTCTGGGTAGATGTCAAATAAACAAGATGGTATAAGTGGTATATAATATGTAATATTATCACCATTATTATTGAGACACAAGGAAGCTTTTATTTTTTATTTTAACAGCAATAAAACATAAAAAGAATAGCTGAGCAGGGCATTAAGTATATTTGTCATATGATATTGTCATAATTACTTAAGAACAGACATAATGATGCTGGTATATTGTGAGATTACTGTGCATGGAGCAGGTCAATGTTTTTCCATGTACTGACACCTATTTGGACTTTGTTACTTTTCTGCTTTCTTGCTATCAGATCCCTGTTTGAAATAGCTCAGTAACGTACTGTTCCTTTGATAAGTTAAGGTTTTGGGTAAGTTTGTTTATTCTGCCACTGATAGCATAGAGGACAAAAACACAGAATTAAAACCACAAATAAAACGATGCCCTTTAATGAAAATCACACCTAGCATTGCCCACTTTTGCAAAGAAAGGCACCAAATCGCCCTCTGCTTTATCTATTACGGACTGTTGACACAAGGGTACGTAAGGTTTATTCATACTCATTCATGCACACACAACAATATCCAGATTTGAGCTTTAGCTTTTCTCTGCAGTTTATTCTCCAAGCAGCTGCACAGCTGCATCACATCAACAGTTTGAGGCTGATTTCTCTCATTGCTGCCTGTAGGGGACAGTGGTGAAAGCTCATTGACTCACACACCTACCTGTCTGACATCCAGACACATTCGCTAGACTTCAGTGCTCTTTCCCTTTAAAATACTAAACTCTTACTCCCATGGGATGTCATTGTCCCCAAGCTACTTTCCATAGACTGAAACCTGTCAAACCTGCTCGTTAAAGTGTGACTTGTATAGAGTATACACTTAAGACACACATCTGGAGAGTAGGTTTATTTTTCCAGTGTTTATTTTCCTTTGTTTATCTGTTGGCAAACTAGATGCAGTGCCATGCTATACCGACCTGTAATTAAGATCAACGTCACCGTGCCCGTGTGTGCCTTTATTATTACCTGCTGTTGAGATCAGAGAATGAAGCAAAGCTCTGGATAACTGATAAGGAAGTGGCCATAATACAAACAGAAATGGTGCTAAATCTCCACCTACTTGGTATTTGTCATTGCTATGAGTAAATACAAGGAGAATGCTGTGTGTAGAGCTATTAGCTTTGCATAAAGAGATGACAGGTAGCCATTCAATCCTTGAATACACTGGACACAGGAAACTTCATTTATGCTCTTTTTTTTTAGTCACTCTTTGTTCCTTCAAAACGGTGGATTTGTGAAAGAGTCTCGACAACTTGGAGGTACAGTATCCCAGCTGCGTGATCCTGGTAAAACAATAGACTGAGGCCATTTTGTTGGGTTTTTCATTCTGTTTAAAGTTGAACTGGAAAACCCAGCCACAGTCTGTGTTTAACTTGTTATTTGCTCAGTGAATTTACAGGGTGTGTTGAAAGAGGTTTTTTATGACAGAAAACTCTGTTTGGATACAGACAAACTGGATTGTACATATATTTGCATTGCAGTCGTGCCGCCTCTAAACCAATACAGTGTATTATATTAGTTGTATGATTCATAGCTGATACAAAGAGAAATCTTCAGGAGATAACAGATGTACCATTGATTTGCACAGCTTTAGAATGAGGAAGGGTGGGGTTTTCTATCCACACCCTTTCAATTTACCTGGATTGTGAATTCCTTTTGCTAGTTTGTCATGTGAACCGTCTTTCAGCATATGTTTTTTTTTTGAACGCTTGAGCAGTGATGCAAATGCCCATGCCCTCAAGTCAAACACTTTGTTCAGAGTTGGTCTTGCCTCACACACTGAAGCCAGGACTTTTGGTGTGCTTATAAGAGAGAACTGACTATTTATTTGATGTAGTCTGGTATAGTAAGTGGGACACTGGCTTTTGGCTTTCCTAACAGGATTAACATTTGTGACTATCATCATTACGGATCATGGTAAGGATCGTTTTCTAAAAGACAGAAGTCTTGAAATACTGTCATGTTATTAATCTGCTTAGTTTCCAGGAAGTCCAAATAGTATGGTGTTTTTTTACACTGTGGTCTTCTTGTCTTAACATGTGCTCTCTTTAGTCTGTGTTTTTAAGGTGTGTACAGTATCATGCAGGCTTAATGCTTTTTTCTGTCCCTTTCAGACAGACAGCTGTTGTTATAATGTAAATCCTGTTAAAGTAGTATAGTTTCTTTATGGAGTTCAGCTTCATTCTCCTTTTATCTACAGTGGCTGTAGTGAGTGACCCTTGATCTGAACATCAAAGAAGGTTCATATCTGTCTGGTTAGTTATTAGACATCCCACTGCAGTCTCCATTGTTTGCTCCAGGAAGTATTTCTTAATTTCTTTTTGTATTTCTTGCTTAGCTTTTTACTCTGGGAAAAAAAAAGAAATTCGTGAGACAGGTGCGTAGGAGAGGGACAAGTTGATCAAAACGTTACAAAAAGACTCACTGTCAACTTACAATTATAGATTTATTTGCAACATTGTTGGTGCTAGACCTTCATTAGGATTTAGTTATTGATATATATTGATATATATTTTATATTTTTTATTATTTAGTTACACCTGATTTTAACTTTTTGATCCCTCTCCGAACCTCTCATGAAAAAGATATGCAAAGTTCTTTTCTGCATTACTCCCAAAAAGTATTCAGCTTTCATTTTCTGTTTTCCTTTTTTAGCAGCCGAAGACAGCAGGATGCGCCATGTACTGTCCCACCTCACACGTCTTTCTGTCTGTCCTGTCTGTCATCTCTTAGAATTCAGACGGGAGGAAAGTGTTTGATCGCATCAGCAGTTTTTTCCAGTCCAAGAAAAAGAAGAGCGGCAGCAGGCAGCATTCAGATGCCTCCGCAGATGCAGGATCCCCACTGTCCCCTCGTTCATTCCAGTTTCAAGGCGAGGACGGGCTAAAGACGCCAACTCTTTCTCCTAAAGACGTTGAGCGAATCTGGTCACGTGATGGAAAGACAGGAGCTGAGTTTGACGACAGCAACAGCCAAAGCTCCAGTCCCAGCACCACGAGCATGGTCTCTGTGCTGGTAGGTGATGCAGAGCTGCCCTTCCCAGATAATAACAGCAGCGGAAGAAGTAGCGTGAGGGAAGTGCACGTGTGCAAAATCAGCACATCCAGTGCAGAGAGGAATTCTGGGAATGTGACTCCCACCCCTTTGGACCAAGTAACCACCATTCATCTAAATGCTGATTCGGGCGCAGAGTTAGGCTTTGCCGACTCAGTGGTGGAAGAAGTAAGCAAGAGGCTGCAGGTCACTTTGCAAGAACAAATCCAGGACAAACGGGAATCCAGTAAGGATAATACAGCTGATCAGACCATGCCAACGACTTCTAAACTTCCCCTTTCCAGCATAACTACGGCCCCGAAGTCACCTAACCTAACCTGCATAAGCTTAGCATCAAAGAAAAGTTCTGTAAAAGTTGGAGAGATGGGGCACAGCACTACGCTTTCGGGAATAACTTTAGGCTCTCATTCGTCCACCTCACACCTCATCACAGCCCAACGGGAAGATGAAGACTCTCCAGACATGAAAACAGAAGATTCAGGAGCCAGGAAGAGGGATAAGATGTCTAGCAGCAGCCTCTTTGAGGAAGCCACTGCTCGGAGCCCTTCCCCTGAGAAAGAGAGCGCACCCAGAAATGATTCCCCTGTCTTCCACAAAGCCATTTGGGTGGAAACGCACTTGGGAGAGGAGGAGGGATGGGAGAGGGAGGTGGAGAAAGAGAAGGCTATTATCAAAGAAGAGGAGGAGGGCTTCAGAGCCGACTCGCCTCCTGTGGTTGCTATACCTGTTACAGTCATTCCTGAGGATGACTCACTTACTCGGGGTGCTGCAGACAGCCCAGCTACCCCCTCTGAGATTCTGCCGCCCAGTGGCAGCTTGCCAGAGTCCACAATCTCCTTGGCACCGACCACAGGGGAGTTCCAAGCTGTCTTACCACAGCCAGAGGAGCCCGGCACTGGCACAGACCCAAAGCAAAGGTCCCTTAAGGATAAACGAAGTTCCAAAGAAGTCCGTGTTACACGCAAGACCGTGAGTCTGCCTTCAAAGCACAAGGTTTTTGCCCAGAAGGTGTGCATTAGTCCGGAGCCCGGTTTAGACGAGAACAAAACAGAAGAGGAGCACAGCAGAGATTCAAGTTCAAAGGCTTTGGACACAACAGAGGCAAAACCGTATGTATCTGTTTGTTTTAATTTACTCTGGTTGTTTAATAGCCTCTTTGATCCTGTGAGGAACAGAAGCATAGGGAGCAAAAGAGAGCAAAGCCTGCGTGCAACCTGAGCTCTGAGTTCCCAAGCTCCATTGTACCAGAGGAGAACAATACAAGCTCAACCTGCACTGAGGCACTGAAATATTCATATACAATACTTCTAATTGTACCAAACAGAGCAATATATTTTACAATTGAAAACACTTCAATCAAATTGATTAAAGTAATAAAAACATGTGTTACACCAAAGTATTTATTACAATATTTAAAAATTATTGTAGTTGTGAAGATGGTAGGATTATTTTCTCTGTCACATTTTCAATTTACGTGCTCACCTTTGCAGTGTTTACCAATGGTGTACTTTCACCATCTGAGCAACTTAGTCATTACAAAACAGACAACAACTGGTGACTACTGCCTGCACACTTTTGTTTGGCTTGGTTTCATGGTTACAGATACACATGTGCTTATAGAAAAAGGTGTGGCACACATACAGATACTCCTCTTTCTCACTAAAGAATGAACAGCACTCTGACAATGGAAATAATTTCAGTTTTTTTTTTACTGTTCTCTGTTACTCTGTCTCTGTGCACTCCAGCCTGTTGTTGGTCAGGCCGGAAAATGCCTGAAGCCTGGATAATGATTTATAGTTGCAGGACTACTGCAGGTTGATTTTTTTTGCATAGCTGAAGTATGACTGAACAGGCATTTCTACCACCACCTGCTTTTAAAGCCTAATGGAAACTCTCAAGTTTAAACTGCCTCTTAAGCCACTTCTAATAATTACAGTATGAAAATAGATTTACTATTTATTTTACTTGCGTGTAGAGGTTTTCATTCTGACAGTGGAATGAAGGAAGTATTTATTGTTCCTTTTTTGTGACTTGTGCAATGACAATGACAATGTGCAAAGGTTACACAACCAAATATTTATGGCAGTGTTTTCTTCTCTACCTCTCTCCCATTAGACCACCGAGTCCCCAAAACGGCAATGTGGAACTCAAAGATGACAAACCTGAGCCATTCGCATCAACCGATGACACTTCACACTCTGACACAAACACTCCTGAACCTCTAGTCAAAGAGAAAACAGACTCAGAGGCCTCTGACTTTGACGATACCTCAGACGCAGCCTCAGACATGCACAGAGCAAAGTCACAAGCAGCAGGGTCTGGGGTAAGAGGCCAGGGGGCTAAGCAGGCTACACCCTTGAAACGACAGGTTAAAACAGCAGCAGCAGAGAGCCAGCATACCACAGCAAGTGGAGCAAAGACACCATCCTCTGCAGCTGGAAGCAAGGCCAAGACTGTGACAACAAAGGCAAAGGGCTCCACAGAGGGCATACAACTGGGAACTTCCGGTGATATGCCACCTCAAAGAGAGCATGGCAGTGACAAAGCAGTTTCTATGATACCAACATTAAAAGACCAAAGCACCAGTGGGCCTTCAAGTGCAACAAGTTCAAAGTCTAAAATCCCCAAAAGGTTTGGGGACTCTGATGTGAAATCACCAGTGACTCCAGATAAAACATTATTGACAGATGCCCTCGGGCCTACAGCAACATCCAAACTGCAGAAACAAACTAGAACCAGAGAAGGATTGAAATCTCCAGTCGCTGCAACCAAAATTGGCAGGAAACCAAGTTTTGAGGAAGCAAAGGGAGGGAAAGTAGACGTTTCTACCACAAAAGCACACAAGACAGTATCAAAGCTAATTAAAGAAAAGCCAGATGAGGACACGGGCTCTGTAAATCTGGTAAATGGTTTGGTTAAAGACCATGAGGACAGTAGTATTAAAATAAGCCCCCCAGCTGAAGGAGAAAGTCTGGATGTCAAAAAGCGAGGGCAAAGCCCGCAGGAGAATACCTCCTCTGTGACTCCAAGAAGTCGGTTGCCTATTACTTCTCCAACAAGAAAGAAGCACGATGAGATACCTGAAACAAAGGGCACCGCCTATAAAAAGATCACATCGGACCAGACAGAGTCCAAGACGGCCCAGAAGCAGGACGTAAGTCCAGCTAGTGAGACGCCACCCCCGGTTCCTGAAAGCTTAAAGAAAGGTAAGAACGCACAGTAATAACATATTGTATGTTCTACCATAAATCAGTCTCTCTCGGACTCTCAACACTGACATTTATATCCTTGGCCTTTGAAGAGCTGTCATGATAATTACAATTTAGCAGGTGATTAATTGCACATTGTAAATACCATGAAACATTTAACATACAAATAATCGTGATTAACAACTAAATTGTCTTTTCTGATCATTTAATGCCACTATTGTAGTATAGTATATTACAAGCTTAACTACATATTGCAGGCAACATTGCAATTTTGATTATAATTTGAGTCTGCCTGCTTGGTTATTAAGAAAAATGCAGAGATTACTGATCATTTTGAAACTTTGTATGTTTGACTTTTTTCCAACTCAAACATACAAACTTAAACTAGTATTAAAAAATACAAAAACTTTTTAAAAAAATCCAATTGATTGTGCAGCTCTAAGAAGAGCCATTTATTGGCACCAGACACTGGAACTGAATAAAACATGAAGCTTATTACTGAAACATAAAAATAAATGACAGGTAACAATAGAAGTTAAGCACCTCTGGCATCAATAAAAGAGTGTCAGTCAAACAGTAAAAAATGTCAAGGAAAATAGGAAAATAGTGACAAAATATTACATTCCTGTAAGTTTCATCCAGCTGTTTTCATACAGGAGAATGGAGAATTAAATGGATGGAATTGTTACAATTATGAAAAATTATTGCAGTTAACTGAACAAATTTCAAGCAGGTAAAATGTGTACATTTTTTTAAGATGCTTCTCTGTTGTATTAAGGCAGTGTGTGATTTTTTTTTATTTTTTCCAACAGGGAGCAGGCCATCCAAACACCTCTCTAAAAAAAGCCACGAAGAGGGTGACACAACAAGCACTTGTGTCACTCCACCTCCAACTAAGCAAGAGAAAAATGTCTCATCCAGGCTCTACAAGCAGAGCGACATCAAACAAAGCCAAAAGAGTCCAGTGAAGGATTCAGCTGCTCCCTTATCATCAACCAGTAAGCTTCCTACACGGGGTCAGAGAAGCTCTAAAGTACCATCTAAAAAAGCATCTACATGTAAACAGCAGGACTCAAATCTGGACACAAACACAGAGACAGCTGTCAAAGCGTCTGAGAGGTTGGTAGCAGATCACGTAACGGATGACGGTGGTGACGACAGATTGGCAATTGGAGTTGAGTCTGTATCTACAGAGAATGAAGCCAACATTATAAATCTCACAGACAGTCAATCCAGTTGCCGTGAAATAAAATTGAAAGAAAAAGAGACAGATGGATTGAAAGATAGCGTAACCAGTCTTACACCTGAAGAGATTTCAAAAATCCAAGGAACTGAAAACATTGATGGAATTATTACGGAGGTCTCTCCAGTAAAATTAATGCTAACCTTAACCTTAACACCAAAAACGGGCCCAGCAGAGGAAATAATACCCAACAGTGAGATTGGCAAAGCAGCTCCATCTCAGTTAACAGTCACCTGTGTAAACAACACTGATGACGAGAGCCAGGGAGGACAACGTGAGGGCGAACAACAACCCAAGTCTGAGTTTCTGTCTGAAAGAGTTTCTCCAATTCAAAATGACAGCACAACACAGGAGGAAAAAACACTTTCACCAGAAATTTCCGCAAAAGTACTAAAAGACAAGCCCCTTTTAGAGAGGAGTCAGCTAACAAGTAACACAAAACCGTACTTCATTCAGGAGGAGAGCCTTTCCAATCCAGACTCTGCCCTCTTGGCTCAGGTCACAGTACCCAAGCATGAGGATGTAATAGATATGTTCACCAAACCTGTTGTGGATGACAACAAACACTGTGACATAACACCCGATCAGGAAGGTGTTGTGTCCAGTATGGATAAAGCAACAAATGAAGAGAAAGAAGAGTTTATCATAAGTAGTTCTGATAAACTGGCTTCAAAACACCAAGACTCTGGACGTAAAGAGGGTGTTTCCGAAAATTCTGTTGCTCTTTCAGCTGACTCTAACAAGGCCAGTACAGAGCAGCAAAATGAGAAAGGGTCATTAAAGGATCAAACCACAGATATCATTCTTGAAAATGATAGATCGTCCCCAACATTAAGCTCAGACTCAATAAAACATGTTGAGGTAGAAGAGGAGAGAGATGTTGGCAGGAAACCAGCTGACGCTTTGGACATTCAAACAGAGGCTGTGACTGTTTGTGAATCGCCAAAGAATGTGGAGAATAAGCTGGATAAAGAGCCTCTTTCAGGAACAGAAGAATGTGAAAGACAGGAGAAAGACTCAAAACCAAATGAAAAGCTGAATGACACAGCAGTGGAAAGCACTGACTCAAAGACCAGTGGCAAAGAGGAGCCCAAGGGCATAACTACTGTGAATGAAGCAGAGAAATCCATCCCAAAAGTGGTGAAAGCGTCTGATCTGTCATTAGAGCAAAAATGTTTACAGCCTGGGTCAGAAGAGGAACCACAGACAGTGGTTTCAAATGCTCAAGACAAGAAGAGGAAAGAGGCAGAGCAGAAAGAAAAAGGAATTGCACTCCATGAAAATGCAGCCAAAGTGGTGGATACGAATCACGAATATGAGGTTTTTGTGAAAGAAAATGCAAAGAGTGCTGAAATGGAAACAGATCAGCAGATGAAGACTTCAACCGAAAGCAAACAGGAACCCAAAGATGAGGAAGTCAGAGACAACACAAATCAGGAGGACAGATGCACTGATGGATTAAAAGAAAATCAAACTCCACAAGTGAAAGTATTAAGCACTCAAAGTGAGAGTGCTGAAGAAGAGGGGGAAACAGGGGGTTTGTCAGTGAAGACTACGGATTCAAACCAGAGTGCTGACTCTGGTCAAATGAGCAATCAACAAGACACAAAATCCATAACTGTTAGGGACAGAGATGAGGATCTTAAACCAGAGAACAATACTTATATAACAACAGAATCCAAATGTCCAGTTGCTAAGATCAAGGAGGAGCCTGAGACAGAAAAAGCTCAGGGGAAGACGACGGAAAGGAAAGTTTCACACATGGATACGACTCACCAACTGAAGGAAGTAAGCACTGAAAGTCACAGTGCAAAAGATAATAAAGAGGAGAATGAAACAAGTGAATCATTAATAAAGAGTTTGGATGAGACTGCAAATGCTAAGAGTGAAGTTAGCAACCACCAAGACCAGAAGTCCATTACTATTAGCAATCAAGATAGGGACATCACTAAACCAGAGAAAAGCACCAGTAAATTAACAGAATCCAAATGTCCAAGTGTTAACCTAGAACTGGAATCTGAGACAGAAAAAGCTCCAATGGAAAACCAAGTCTTGCACATAGATGCAATTCAAGAACCACAAGCAGCAAAGTCTGAAAGTCCCAGCGCTGAAGAGGACAGTGAAACAAAGGAATCAAAGATTAAGAATTTGAATGAGACCGCAACTGCTACCAGTGAAGCTAGCAAACAACAAGACCAGAAGTCCATAACAATTCGAGATCAGAAAGAGGACATCCACAAACCAGAGAAAAGCCAAGTTTTACACATGGATACAGCTAAAGAACTGGAAGCGGCAGTAAGCACTGAAAGTACCAACGAGGAGAGTAAAACTAAAGGTTCGTCAATAAAGAGCTTAAGTGAGTCTGCTAATGCTAAGAGTGAAGTTAGTAACCGCCAAGACCAGAAATCAATTACTATTAGACATCAAGATGAGGACAGGACCAAAGAGAAAAGCACAGATAAATCAGGAGAATCCAAATCCCCAAATGTGAACCTACAACTGGAATCTGAGAAAGAAAAAGCACCAACTCAAAACAAAGTTTCACACATGGATACGACTCCAAAACTGGAAGTTGTAAACACTGAAAGTCAGAGTGCTAAAGTCACTAAAGAGAAGAGTGAAACAAATGAATCATCAATAAAGAGTTTGAATGAGACTGTAATCGTGAATGCAACCAGTGACGCGAGCAACCAACGAGACCAGAAGTCCATTAGACATCAAGATGAGGACCTCACCAAACTAACAAAACCTGTCACCAAATTAACAGAATCTGAATCTCCAACAACTAAATTAAAACAGGAAACAGAGGCAGTAAAAGCAAAAACTGAAGATAATCTCAGAGAGGATCAAATTCCAGAAGCAGTTACTACTGAAGAACTAAAACCAGAAGGTACTGAGACTGCTGAGAGTACTGAAGAGAAGACTAAAACACAACATCTGTCAATCACGAGTTTGATGAATGAGAATGCTTCTAGCCAGAGTATCTCTGAACTTAGCCTCCACAAGGACCAGAATTCATCAACTGTCAGAGATAATCACGAGGAGGTTAATAAAACAGAGAAAAAGACTGATCAAACCACGGGTGTCAAAGCTCCAAATGCTAAACTAGAGAAAGAAACAAAGACTGGAACAACAGAGGGTCCAAAGAAGACAACAGAGTCTGTCAAATTACCTGAAATATCAACTATCACCGCAGCTGAAAAAGAAACCAGGGAGTCTGTTATCACACAGGAACAGAAAAATGAATTGTTTGATGAAGGAAGCAAAGTGACAAAACAGGAGGATCGGCAGATGAAGACATCAAAATTAGTTGAAAAGCAGGAGTCGGAAACCCTTCTGATAAAAGATGTGTCTCCTGCAAAAGGCAGTAAGCAGAAGCAAAAACAGAAACCACAGACTTTAGGAGAAGAGGTCTCCATAAGTGATGCACAAAGGCCCGCAAAGCTGTCACTCAAAGACAGTTTGACTCCATCAGCCACAGCAAAACCATCCTCTCCATCTCAAAGTCTAAAGCCACTAAAGAAGAACACTCCATCTAGTTGGTTAGATGTGGAGCATCATCAGAAACACGGTCAGAAGAAGGAAACCAAAAGAAGACTAAATGGCTCAGCCAGTGAGGATGAATCTCTTGAGCCTGATGACTTTGATGATTTTATTAAGAGCATAAAGGAGAGTGGACTCCTGTTCCAATTCCCTCCAAAGAAGAGGTACATACGAAAAAAGTCCTCATCTCCACCTTTTGCCATGCCTGCCATCAAGGAGGATCATTTTGAGCGAACGTTTGATCCAGAACAGTTCCAGTTTGGCTTAAGAAAAGATAGCAAGATCTTTAAAGATCTTTCCCCGGCTATGGTGATTAAACAAAAAGCAGCCAAGAGGGAAGGCCAGATTCTGGATGAACATACACAAGATAGAACCCTGCCCTCACCTGAAGATCAAACGCAATCATTCACTGAAGCACAAGGAAAAGATGGAGGCAAAGAGGGGAGACGAGAAGAAGCAGGAAAAGAAGATGGGCAAAACAATGGAAACGAGCCTGGGAAGCGGACGTCACGGCTGGAAAGGATGTCCATCCTCTCCAGCTTACTGAGTTCCCCTCGGTCCTCCAGGAAGAGCAAAGAACAGGCTTCCTCTGCCTCAAACAGCAAACCTTCATCTACCCAACAACAGGACCTGCCCTCTCTTGGAAAAGAGGGAGTTGGTCATTCACCCCTGCTTGGCGTCGGAGAAGATAAGAAGGGCGTGAAGGGTTTAGATCAGCGCTCACTTGTAGGTGGTGGTTCAGGTACAATTAGTGACTCACTGCTTAGCCCCTCCTCCCCTCCTCTTCCATTTCCCTCCTTCTCAGAGATAAAACTGCCTGATCATTTAGAGAAATACCTCAAGAGGAACAAAAGTGAACCAGAGGCCTCCCAGGTTTCAACACAGACAAGAAAATCCAAAATGGATCCAGAAGCAAGTGCTGTTATGGACCAGGCTCTGAAAGCAGGAGTACCTACGGCAGATGTGGGCCTGAAGAGTCCTGCAAGACTGTCTCCAACCTCCAGTAACCACATCAAACAGACTTCTCTAAATGGACATTCTACTTCAAAGCCAAAGGTAGGCATTGAAATATTTTTTAAAAAAGACTAACTATGCTACTTATCAGCTCAAATCCTGATTTAGGTTTGTCCTCCAAGGCTCTTGAACATGAAGAGTTACACACACAAATGTATGACCCTTTTCACAGCACTGCTAGTTTACTTCCATGGTGATCTCTCTTTCATATCCTGCTTTTGTGCATGTGATGCAGTTGCAGCAAAGTGATGAATCATTTACAAGTGAAGACAAGAAAAAAAGAAGTGTGTCCTCAGTCTGGAATTTTGCACCAGACACTTTTGCCAAGATCAGATCTAAAGCTCGTCACAATAAATTATTTGCATCCACATGCAAAAGAAGCAGAGCTATGCAAACGACATGTTTCTGTTTAGACGAACACAATGTCACTTGATACAGAGATGAGATCTTTTAGACAAATTAAACTCTTATATATTAAATCAACTCAACTGTTTATCAGGGTCAACTACGGCTGAAATTGTTGTAAAGTTTAAATATTTCTTTTACTCACTGTCATCAGTGTGAAGTACATGGTTTATTCCATAACAGAAATGTTATATTTCCTTACAGATACCTGTTGTGAGGGGGTTTCATAAAAGGCCAGGAAAGGTATGATTAAATGATATTTAAATGCAGTTTTCATTCAGTTTTCTTTGTCAATTATACATCTTTTTGCCACGTATTGTACAGTAATAGTATATTTTGTGTTTCAGATTGTCATACATGAACATGGTCAGTTTGGAGGTGAAGCATTTGAACTGTACCGTGATGTAGAGGATGCTACCATGATAAAGCTGTCCCCTGTCATCTCAGTCAGAGTCATTAGAGGATGGTAAGGGTCTTTACTTGTGCTACTCTTGACTTCATCAATGGAAGTGATGCAGCTGTGTAATTTTCCATTTAGCTACCATGAACTTACACTCATGACAGAAACTAACGATTTGCGTGCGTGTATTTTCTTCAGTTGGCTCCTGTATGAAAAACCGTGCTTCCAGGGGCGGATCATTGCGCTGGAGGAAGGTCCTACAGAACAGATAGTGAACATATGGGCAGATGAAGGCACTCAAACAACACTGAATGAGATGGGTCAGCCTGTTCCAGCAGCCCCTATGGTCATAGGCTCTATTAAACTGGCAATTAGGGTAGGCTACTCATTGAATGTTTTCGTATATCACTCTACCAAACTGCAGATACTATTCATCCAGATTTCACAGATCTTGGGATTATATGATTGCTCGGATTTATATGATTGAAAAAGCTGAGAATGTGCACACAATCGACTGTTATTGTGTGGTTTATAGGACTACACTGTTCCCTGCATTGACCTGTTTGCAGAGGTGAATGGACTGGGAAGGACGACATCTTACTATGATGACACCGGAGAGATTGGCTCGTATGGGATCCCACATACCACTGGCTCCATTAAGGTTCATTCTGGAGTGTAAGTTCAACCCACGGAGTACATTTACATGCACACTGACATTCCACTATTACTCTAAATATGACAGTATTCTGAATTTAACAGGTGACAAGACGTGTTGTATATGCTGATTATTATTCTGGTTTTATGTGGATTCTTTGGGCATCTCATTTGGCGGTATAACCACAGGTTGCGACACACGGCCCCTGTTTACGGGCAGCTGGAGTAGAGACGAAGATCCCCTCTGGTAGAGATGAGTGCGCTAAAGAAAAGTCCACATTTCTGGTCAGAAAGAGAAACACACCTGTTTTTAAGCATTACGAAAGAGGACATCAGCAAGTTTTTGCATATGTGCAAATATCGAAAACAGAAGGCGTTTGAAGGAATGAAAGAGGGAGGCTGAGTTCACACAGTGTCACATCTGCCACCAGTGGAAAACTTTGGAAAAAAACACTTTAAATGGATATGGATGGCTGCATGTAAACGGGAACATTAATGGAATATTGATTTTCATTTTTGGAATAAGGCTTTACATTTTATGCATAGTAAACATAGTCACAGGGCCTTGTCCGTCACTGAAAGTAACAAGAAATCTGTGTATAAATGGAGATATTAAGTAAATGGAGATATTACATTATAGAAGCATCACATGTTTGTCTAATGTAGAATGAATTGACCTTTTTTTGGTTTGAAATGCGGGACTAATTGGAAAATTAGCCTCACATTTCTTATCATCCAGTTCTACTTTTGTTGGCAGTCCTTTCACTACAAGTCTTTTATGAAGATGCAAACCTTCTGAACTGTTGGGGAACATGTCTGTGTTCAGCATCTGTTTTGCGTCCATGAAGGAATGCAGGCTGCAGGATGCAGCTTGTGGTTGTCACAGTTTTAACTGAAGAAACGCTTTTTTTGAACTAGGTGATGGTGAAGAGAGCGAAAGTGCTCTAATCAGCCCCTTCATTAAGGCAATAGGATAAGACAGGCTCGCTTCTTCAAAGTACTGTGGCGAAAGTAATCCCTAAGCGGTCATTATGTGCTCTTGCCATAATTTAGAGTTGTGAAAGTGATGACAGCTACACCGCCCTTCTTTCCCTTCCTTCGGTCCTCACCCTCTCTCCCACGCTGCCTGTGTGTGTCCTTAGCTGGCTGGTCTACAGCGATCCTGGCTTCGGAGGTTTTGTAGGAGTCCTGGAGGCCGGGGAGTATCCGTGCCCAGAGACCTGGGGATTCCCTGAACCCTTCGTCGGGTCTCTCAGAGCCCTCCGTATGGTACAGAAACATGAAATATGGATATGTGTTTGCACCTAACTGTCACTTTTTAAATGCCTGGGTTGATTAATGTGGTTGTTTATTACAGGGAGCAATACGGGTGGAGCATCCTAATGAAGTCAAGGTGTGTTCTGCATTACACTACATCTGTTGCATCAGTATGTGCTGTTGATAGAAGCCACAGACAGTTTGAAGTGTCAATACAAAGATTCACATGATATTTATACTGTATGTAACTCTGGTTTAGGATGGTTTAGAAAGGAAAAACAAGCGTGTACCACGAATCACAAAGTCAGGCACAGACCTATTTATCTGCTGCGAATCCTTATGGCTGATGGCTTGGCGTTATTCACATAGGGCTGAGAAACATTGCAGCTTGTTAATGGATGCATGTGACCTAGTGAGAGGAGAACACTACACAGGACCGAG
>JAPQRN010000016.1:4311998-4347911 GCA_037367275.1 Coranthus polyacanthus
ATAGTCGAAATGAAATTTAAACAATTTGGTTCTTGCAGAAGAATGTGGAATTAACCCGTTTAAATTGACGTGGTAAGTCTACTATACCCATACTACTACTTAAAACATAAAAGACACATGTCCACTAAGAGCCTACGTGTAAAAGGGCACTTAAAAAAAGTCTGAATCCCACATAAGGGACTTATATGAGTGAAAATAATATTTACAATACACAAGTACTAACATAATTGCGTCTGTTCTCGTATTAATTCGTATATGCAGTTGTAGTTTCGAAATTTGACCATAGAGGGCACTAAATCCACGCGAATCTAAATACACATCATAGATAGTAGACTGTATCAAAGGATAATTTCAATTGATCGTAATTTGTTTATGTCTTGTGATGTTGTAATGTGATTGTTTTCAATTGAAAAAAAAGACTGCTCATTTACTTTGCATTTACTTACATCGTTTCCTCAGAAGGTGGATAAATAGCGCCCTCCAGTGGTTTCCTCCATCACATTACACCGCTTGGCATAACGCGGCTGTTTGGATTACTGTTGATCCCTATGAGTTTCCGTAGTTGTCCTCTCTACTATTTCTTCCGGAAGAAACACAGTACTTCCAGAAAGGCGGAATATAACAACACGAGAACGGCGTACTGTCACAACACAGAAGAAACTCCGTACTTTTTAGTTCCTGTGGTTTTGTTTGACCACAAAGCTACCTCGCTTCTCCATGCTGCTGCGCCGGGTTTCAGTAGTCAGCCAGACGCTGGCGAGATGGGGACGGAGGTCACAGCGGGGAGGCGGCCTCCTCCTCCGTGCTGCCTCCTTCAGCTCGAGCCGCTGTCACGGTGCCAGTTCAGGAGAAGGTACCGCTCAGCCCGCAGAGTCCGGGTCTGTGCAGGGGCTGTACCGAGACACTGTGCTCCTGCCCAGGACTGAGTTTCCAATGAAACTGACCGGACAGAAGCTGCTTGACAGAGAAGTCGAGATCCAGCAGGTGGGACAAACGTCATTCCTCATCAAAAATGTCAAGTTAAATATCAACGGCTTGACACATATCGTAACATAAGACCGAGTATCTCCTTCGTGCTTAAAGGTTTCCCTTGTTGGAGCTGCAGAAGGAGGAGCTAGTTTGAACTACTTTATATCCAGTACAGATTAATGGGAGAGGAAAGTAGAAAAAAGTTCTGATGCATAAATCTGTTTTTGGACCTTTTGTGATACATGCAGACTTCTCCAGTGCTGGCAAAGGGTGGAGATAGGTCTGACTATGTGAGACGACGTACAGACTAAAACGAGTATCTTATAATACTGAACTTGAGTGACTGGAGCTCTGTTACAGATAGCTCCACATTCACAGTGCCTTATCTGTAGTGACACTGTGCTCCTGTGGATTCTGTATTTTGCAGGACTGTAGGTTTGCAGATTTGTACTCCTGGCAGAGAGAGAGGAAGGCTAAGAAAGAGTTCTGCCTTCATGACGGACCCCCATATGCCAACGGAGACCCTCATGTGGGACATGCACTCAATAAGGTGATCAGTTTACAGTGTTTTATTTATTTCCTCCTGCTATGGTGTATTATAACAAACAATAACCAACGACTTGTTATTCTACTATTGCTGTGTAATGGTGGATCAGTGAACATGTAATTTAATCATTTAATTTGCCATATCTTAATTGATGAAGATCATAAAAGATGTCCGCAACCGTTTTGAGATGCTGAGGGGGCGGCAGGTTCACTACATCCCAGGCTGGGACTGCCATGGCCTGCCCATTGAGCTGAAGGCTCTGGGAGAGCTGGGGACCAGCGGCCTCAGTCCTCTTCAGATCAGACAGAAAGGTATGAAAGGACAGAAAGCTGGATGAAGATGAGGCACGTTAGATTTGCAGCTGCTGTGACCATTGTTTTCATTTTCTGCAGCACGAGAGTTTGCGGAGGGGGCCATAGCTCGTCAGAAGGCTGCTTTCCAGCGCTGGGGGGTGATGGCTGACTGGGACCAGTGTTACTACACTTTTGATGGGGCCTATGAGGCTGCACAGCTTAAAGTCTTCGAAGAGATGCACAGCAAGGTGAGGCATTGTCATTGTTCATGTCCACACAGAAAAGGTCCAGTACACGATTTCTGTCTCTTTGTGGCTGTAAAACTGGATATCACTTGTTGTCACTTGACAATATGATATGTTGATCCCATTGTGTTGCACTACAGGGTCTCATATACCAGGACTACAAACCAGTCTTCTGGTCTCCTTCCTCAAGGTAAAAGAAGTGCTGTTGAATGTGTCCATATTTTTACATTGTCATATACAGTACTGTGCACAAGTCTTAGGCCACCAGTAGGTTTGTTGTTTTAGAATGACCATACTAATGTTTTTGTCAGTCTCTGTAGCAAGATACAACCAGTACATTTAGGAAATGTGTAAACAGTGTTAAAAACAACCATTTCAGAAAAAAAAACAACTTTAGCTTGACCTCCCTTTTACATTTCTTGACCTCTTTTGGGCAGATAATATGACATTTACTGCACTAATCTACACGTCAAACGGTTCTTATTGTTTAGGTTGCTTGTTGTCATGGGAACAGAGGTCACACTAAATACTGACTTTTGCCTGTAGATGCCATTTAATTCAGATTTTTAAAATAAAATAAATAAATATGTATGCTTAACCCTTCAAACCCTGCCTCTGTAGAACGGCACTAGCAGAGGCGGAGTTGGAATACAACCCTGAGCATGTGAGCAGAGCCATCTATACCACATTCCCCCTGGCCACGCTGCCACCGAAGATCGCCAAAGAAGCAGGTAGCTCAAATATGTGACACTTGGGTCATTCACAGGTTTTTTTAAAGCATATACATTTGTGATTGAGTGGCCAATCTTTGTGTACCTTTAGCAGGTCTGGACAGTGTCTCTGTGTTGGTGTGGACCACCCAGCCTTGGACCATTCCTGCTAATCAGGCCGTCTGCTACATGCCCAACGCACAGTGAGTACCTGCACCTCCGATTTTAGTTATAATAGTTACATCGCCCAACGTTGATTGAAATTCTAAAATCGAAACCCCTAATTCTTAACTTCCTTGCTTAATGGCACGATGTAAGAATTTGGAAGGGTTCTCTGATTAGTTTTGGATCTGCAGGTACTCTGTAGTGAAGCGGGCAGATAACTCTGAGCTGCTCCTGGTGGCCACCGAGCGCACAGTGAGCCTGGCGGCACTGCTGGGAACAGAGCTGGAGGTTGTCGGCACCTTCACAGGTAATTCTCACACTCACGCAAGAGTCTTTGTTTATACCTGACTGTCTCTATACACAACCATGATGTCACTGCCTTTCTTCTTCAAGGGTCACAGCTTGAAGGTGGGATCTGCAAACATCCCACAATTCCTACCAAGGAGGTGCCACTGCTGCCAGCCAATCATGTGACCATGGCAAAAGGAACAGGATTGGTCCACACGGCACCAGCTCACGGCATGGAGGATTATAGTGTGGCTTCACAGTTTAAACTGCCTGTGGTATGTTATTTTTTTTAAAAACGACCATTTTGGAGAGTTTTACTAAAACCAAAATAGTTTATGTATGTGAGGCTTTGTTGCATTTCTTGTTTTTTATCTTGTTCAATCACCTGTTCCTATGCTGTGTTGTGTTAAATATGTTATCTTCTTCTATAAATGAAAAAAATGCCAATGTTAAAGAGTGAGGTGTTTAAATACTGCAGAATACGAGGTTTGGACAGATGTCAGTCATTGCGAAACAACCAGCTTTTCTGCAGATGATTTGTGCTTTCTTCATTAGAGTGGCCTTCAGCTGATGAATGACAAGATTACACATGTTTTTCTAAAGGACTGTATGGTGGACGAAGACGGCAAATTCACTGAGCTGGCGGGCCCCGAGTTACACAACCTGTCTGTGATGAATGACGGCACTGATAAAGGTAAGAAAACCAGCCAGCTATAAACCATCAGAAAAGGTCTTTTCTTGTCTGAATTTTGTGTGCGTTTGTGAAATGACCTGGCTGCCCGTGTCAGTGATTTCCATGCTGAAGGAGTGCGGGGCTCTGGTGAAGGAGGAGAAGTGTGTGCACAGCTACCCGTATGACTGGAGGACGAAGCAGCCCGTCGTCATCAGACCAAGCAAACAGTGGTTCATCAACACGGCTTCACTCAAAGACAAGGCCAAGGTGAGCTGTGATGGAAAGTGGAATCTGGTGGTGATCGTTTACAAGAAAAGAATGAGTTTCAAACAATGCTTTTATTCCTAGGAGGCACTGCAGAAGGTGCGTGTGTTGCCCGAGTCGGCCCGCAGCAGCCTGTTGGCCATGCTGGACAGACGGACCTACTGGTGCATCTCCAGACAGAGAAGCTGGGGCGTCCCCATCCCAGTCTTCTACCACAAAGAGACCGGAGAGGCTCTCATCAACAAGTAAGCAGATGCTCACCGCTGTACGCAGACCTACCTGCTGGTACACGCATTGTGGTGCACTCACATTTGTCTTCTGTCTCTGCAGACACACTGTCTCTCATGTAGCACAGCTCTTCAAAGAAAAGGGCAGTGACTGTTGGTGGGAGCTTCCCATTGAGACTTTGCTGCCAGCAGACGTCCTCAAGAAGGTGAGCATGTGTGTCAGTGTGTATGAACCAGTCCTGGTGAAACATACAGGATATAATCAACAGTGTAATCTTAAACGATAAATTTGTAATTATGTGTGCTGTTTCAGTCCGCTAAGAGTAGAATTCCGATGACCCCTATGTGTGTTTCAGAGTAAAGCAGGTCCAGTGGCCGACTACGTTCGTGGGGAGGACGTGCTGGACATCTGGTTTGATAGTGGAACATCATGGGCTGCAGTATTAGAAGGTACACCTAACAACACACATCACTCACATCACACTGAGTTAGCGGTGGGCTATAGATGACATATACTTGATGTATTGCAACTCGTTCTATCAAGTCTCTCCAGGGGGGTCTCTCCCTCTCACAGACACACATTCAATTTAAACATCGAGATATATGTTCTCTATCACCATATAGGCAAAATATTTGTTTGTTTTTGGGTTTTTTTTGTGTCTATTTTGCCCAGCCCTACACTGTGTACAAATGGATTTCAGTAAATTCCCACCCTGCTCAAGTATCCGCTTGGACATCTGCGCACAGTTTTCACCTAAAATCTCAGTTTAAAGGTCTTTACACAAAGAAGGGAGTCAACATTCAACAGTGATGACCTGCCGATGATTCTGCTAAAGAAAAGGAGAAAACACTGAACACTACTTTGACAAGGAGGCACGATTATTGAAAGAATCATAAACTACTGAGCTGGAAATAATTCCACCACTGTCATAGTTAAGCTGTTCAGCGATCTGTCTCCACACATCAACCTTATAATTGTTGTCTTTGCAGTGTTTTATCAAACGGCACTGCATGTTGTGAGACAGAAGCAAAGCCCATATTGACACAAATTAATAATCCAAACAAAACGGGTCTTTAACTTGCTATCCATGCTTATCTCCTGCTCACAATCAACAAAAAAGTGATTATGGAAAGTGTACATTGCTCCTGTAACATGTATTCATTAGTTCTATTGTGCAGAAAGCGGCTCTCCAGACATGGCTTTACAAAGAGTGACGTGACGTGGCCCAGAAGGACATATTTTCATTGTCTGTGTGTTATTTCCAGAGGAGAGTGATGGAGACTCTGAAGAGCCAGAGTCACGTCTCAGCTGGCTCCCCGCTTCGCTCCGCAAACCTTTGGCCACAGGTTATCTGCTCAAACACGTCGAGGCAAACACAGCCACGTTCACTTGTGTCTCTCTCTCTGTCTTTCTTTGTTAGGCTTTTACACCAACCAGTCTGTTTGCACTTCCTATTTTTTGCCTTCGAATGCTTTTGGATATGTTGCATTTATAAGCTGAGAAAACCCAGCGTCTCTCTAGTGCCATTCTAATCCAGGTCAGGAAGTCCAAACCAAAAGCCTTTTAATGTCCATGAGGGGAATTTAGAAATGCCAAAGGTGGAAATAGTGGAACTCTTTAAGACAGCATGCATTTCTCCTTTTTGTTTGTCTCGTGCATGCGGGTTTTAAACAGAGACGGGTTTTGCACAGCGCTGTGGCTGTTTCTGTTTCCGGGATTGGTCCAAGCTCTGCACCTCTTTGCTGTCTGTTTTCTCTTTGGACCGGTTCAAGCTGAGAGCTGTTATGTCTGTGATGCCACTCCTAAAAAAACACTCCTATTGCGTCCTGAGCAGCGGTCACCATACACGCTGTAATATATTGTTAGAACTTTCTACTAACAGCTGCTGCTTTTTCTGGTCTTTTCCAGGCATTTCTGTCCTCTGGGACAAAGTCTTCACATACTCAACACATTTCACTTACCTTTCCTTTTTTGTGTTGAGTGCACATGTAACTCATTTCCCTCGTCCGCTCCCCTTTTAGAGTCGGACTCCAGGGCAGATGCGTATGTGGAAGGGAAGGACCAGATCGGAGGCTGGTTTCAGTCCTCACTGCTCACTAGTGTGGCTGTCAGGAACAAGGCACCTTACAAGTCAGTATCCCACCCGCACCCCACCCCCGTGTCCCTTCATGTGGGTGAAGTCTGTTGTTTACACTTGCTGACAGAGTTTTGGTGTACATTAGTTTATTCATCTGGAAAGAGGCCCAGGGATCAGATCACAACCACATTCTTAGTCACATATGTCCGGTGAAAGATTCAAAGATTACAAGTGAAATCAACTATGTTGCTAATACTGTGATACGTTGATACTGTGTGTATGTGTAGGTCTCTGGTGGTCCATGGGTTTACAGTCAGTGAGAAGGGAGAGAAGATGTCCAAGTCTCTGGGCAACGTAGTGGATCCTGATACAGTCATTAACGGAGGGAAGGTAAGGTCATAAATACAACTACTTTTAGGTTGATTTGACCAGTTTTGTGTTTTACTCTTGAAGTAGTTCCAAAATCGGTATTTTTCTATATTTTCTGTATTTAAAAGAGTCCTAGTGGTTTGTGGTTTCATTTTCATTTTTGCTCGAATTGTGTGGGGGCTAAAAATGAGTTCACATTCGGGAGGTACAGAAACACGGCGGCAGCGCCTTGATGGTTGAAAGGCTCGTAATGACAAAAAAGAACATGGTTTGGGTCAATCTTGGTTATCTTAATGATAAAAAGCTGGATTTTACATTCTGATTAAATGCTTTAAGCATGTAAACGCACATCAGATCAGCGTTCATGTAAACACTTAAGGTGGAATCTCCGATCCTGTGTCTCTCCTCAGGACCCCAGTATGCCGGCTTACGGGGCAGATGTGCTGCGTTGGTGGGTGGCAGAGTCAAATGTGTTCTCCGAGGTTCAGATTGGACCCACTGCACTCAACTCAGCCAGAGAGAGCATCAGCAAGGTAGGACAAGTGATGTATAAACATATCTGCTGTGCTCACTGCTTTCATGTTCCTTTAGCTCTGTCTCTCTGTCTTCAGCTCTCCTTCCTCTTGTATTTCTCTCCCAGCTGAGGAACACTCTGAAGTTCCTGCTCGGCAACCTGCACGGCTTCGACCCTCGCTCTCAGGCCGTGGACCCCAAAGAGATGCACTACATCGATCAGTACATGTTGCACCTGCTCCGCGAGTACAGTATCAAGGTGTGTTCAGTAGAATAGCACTCATTTATGTAACCTATGTGGGTATGAGTGAAAACAACTGAAATGTCTCTGTTTGTGTGTGTGGATATACCCGTATTCTGCAGGTGACAGACGCCTACAGTGAATTTGACGCCGGCCGGGCCATCCGCGTCCTGCAAGCCTTCATCACCAGAGACCTCTCCAGCTTTTACTTCAGCATCATCAAAGACAGGTAAAGTCTTTAGGAAAAAGCAGAAAAAAACCCTCTTAATGTACTGTTATGCTTGTGTGCTTCGTGTGGGGATACTTTGCATCTTTTTCTCTTCCTTCGTCAGGCTGTACTGCGACCCAGAGGACTCTTTGGGCAGGAGATCATGTCAGACAGTCTTGGAGGAAGTCCTGGATGGAGTGACCAGATCCATAGCTCCCATCCTGCCACATCTAGCTGAAGAAGTCTATCTGCATGCACCAGGACACGATGGTACGTGTCTTATAAGCTTGTGCTGTTGTGCTGACTTTTCTTGTTACCAAGCGGATTCATGAATTGAAGGTTGTTTTTTTTTCTGCAGAGGGGGAGACGTTGTTCAGGAGCGGCTGGATCAAAAGCAGTTCGGTGTGGCGGAGGCCAGGATTGGAGGAGGCGGTGGAAGGGGCTTGTGCCATCCGGGACTCCTTCCTGTCCTCCATTCCAGGCAAAAATGCAGCTCAATATGATCTCACAGTTGCCATCGAACCAGGGCTGCTGTTTGAACTCATGGAGGTAAGGTGCAGTTTTTACCAGGCGTAAGCTTCACTGGTAAAATAACTCACTTGTTATGGTTTTATTTATTTCTACTCTTACTATAAAGTGTCACCAACTCTAAATCATTTTCAGTCTGTTTAAATGGACGGTGTAAACCTGCATTAATATCCTCCTTCCTTCCAGTCTCTCCAGGAGGAGCCCACCTCCACCTCCTCTCAGCTGTGTGAGCTGATGATGTCAGCGCGGGTCAACCTGACCAGTGAGCTGCCCCGGGACCTGCCCTCAGACACGCTGCTGAGCCACGGCACCTTCCTCATCAACCTGGAGGGTGAGGACATTCAGCACTAATCTAATGATATAATGGTGTTGATTAGGGTTATAGTGGAGATGTATTCTTTGCAGCACTGTATCCTCAATATGTGCGTGTGTGTTATCAGGTGGGGTTATCCGTGAGGACAGTGCCTACAGTATAGCAGTGGTCCCCACCTCCGCTGCCCGGTGCCCGCGGTGCCGCCGCTTCACTGCAGAATCCACAGACTGCCTGTGTCCACGCTGCCAGACCATCATCTCACAGGCTCAGTGACGGGTCAACCGCCTCGTCACCCTGACAACCTGCAGACATTAACTTGGCTGTTCTGATTCCTTGCTTTGGGTGAAGTCGTATTCGAGACACAGCTTTTACTGTCCCGCTGAAAACGGTCTGTCCGTCCAGTTTTGGCACCAACAAAGAAGAGAAGCTGCAGCATGGCTTTAGGAGAGGAACGCCGAAGAGCAGATGCGTACTAATCTAAAAGCACTCGTACAATGTCCTAAAACAACAGGTGTGATCTGTTAGCGAACTGTAAAATCAGATGCACCAATCAGCCCTGGTCAACTGTGGACTGAATGCACTGGTTATACATTGGATTTATCTGATAGAGGATGAGCAGGGTGGTTTAATATGTTTAGTTGGGTATTGAAAATATTTAATTGAATTTCAGATGTTTGTTTTTTTTAAGTGTTTAAATGTCTAGAAAGGAACTCACTACAATGAATGTCACTATGTGACAACAGTGGGGAATTAATACTGAATGAAAGGTAAGAAAAGACGTGGACGAGTTCATGGAAATGCCTACTTGTGTAGAAGGAATTCTTTTCCTTGTCAACTCCTGTAAAATCTAAAGTATATGGAAGAGAAGTCTCTGAAATATAACTAAATTGATTGTATCTCTGAGCGTGTTTTGAATATCGGCAGAATAACAGAACTTAAAACAACATCTAAGCGTTTGAGAAACCCCTTTATTCTGCATTGAATTAGCCCAGTGTGAGCAGCTGCGTGTATTACTACAGAATTGGAGGTGTACAGGCACAGCTAGTACAGAACTGTCTGCATATATATAAATAAAAAATAAGGTCCATATTTCTTATGATACATCAGTCTTTTACACGAGCGGGGAAGAGGAAAGAGAAATGTCAAACAGAACTCTCATATGGCACTCAGGACAGCTGATTAGAAAGCAAATCAGTTGGAAACCTGACTGAACAGAAACGACAAGCGACAAAGAAAAAGTCATTCATTAATAACCATCTCATAAACATACAGTTTTCAATATAACTTATGGTACATGCACAAAAATATGAGGGGTTTAAAATGGTTAAAAGCCTGTTATATCCACTCAAAGTACCAGCCAGGTTTTTTCTTTTCTTTCTTTCTTTTCTTCTTTTATTTTCTGTATTGTAGATTAAGCCTGAAGCTACGAGGCAATTATGAAACAGCACATGTCATTTATTCTCTTGATGTCTTCAGTATTAATCTAAAATATTAAAGTAAAACAGAAGAAGAACCATGGAATGTGTGTCCAAGCTTGTGGCTGGTACTGCATTATCAATCACTGCCTTCTACGTTTAAGCTGTGAGGACACATTTATCACGCAAACATGAGCAGAATAACAAACAAACTTTATCCATAATAATGACAAAATTGGGGGGACGTCATGTTTCTGTCTCTGGTGACCAAGTCCCATGCACTCCATATGAGTACCACAACCCAGATTCAGAAGTGGTTTTGCCACAGCCTCCGGCACCACCTCCTTCCTTTCCTTTCCTTTTAGTCCTCGGTTGTCAGGGCCTCCACAGCCTCCAGGAGGTGCAGAGCCAGGGTGTACTGGGCGTGGTTCTCTGGCAGCATTTCAATCAGACGGCCGACCAGCCTGCTGGTCTGGGACAGGGGGACGAGGGGGCATCGCAGCTCGCCGGGGTCCTGCAGCCCAGAGAATACATCATGTACCTTACAAGGTTCAACAACCAGGTCATAAATACATTGGCTGCAAATCCTTTCTGATTCACACGCAAAAAATCCCAATTCAGTATCATTTCCCTGCATTACCTGCAGCTAATAATGAAACTGATTTTATAACTATGGGTGAGGCTATGTTCAAAAATGCTGGGAATGTAAATACATTCTTCAATTCCAAAAATATAAATATTAGAACCAATTAGTGTATTAGAGTAAGCCTGAACCTAGTCATTGCATGCCAACTCACACAAAATTCACAACTCTTTGTCATGGAGTTTCTTGAAAAAAAAATATGTGAAAACTTATTTATGTGAAAACTATTAATTTCATGGGACCTTGTAAAATCCTGAAGCTCAACTTAAACATAAATAATTGAGTAGTCTTCGGTTTTGGTAAATTAATATCTTGTTCATAGGTCAGCGGCAACAACTTTCCTTTTAAAATTCTCTTTTGTTTTTCTTGAATGTTCAATGTTCAACAAAATCCAGTGAAAAGTAAGCAAATTAATGGTGAGGCTTAGTATACCCATACTAATGATGAAACGTAGCTTTACAGCAAAACTAAAACTAAAAAAGTGAGAGTAGAGCTTTAGGATTTTGAAAGGTCCCATTAAAGTTCCACATGAAAACCCACGACATGAACCGGAAAGGCCTGGGTGAGTTGGTATAGAATAAATATATTAAATAAATGACAGAGCTCAGGGCTGGTTCCTGACTCACCATCGCCTTGAGCCATGTGCAGAGGGTGGGGGGCAGACGGGCCAGCAGCTCCATGGCGGCCTGGGTCTGGCTCTGACTGTGCAGCAGGGAGTAGCTCAGTCTCTGTCCCGTCAACACCAGCAGCTGAGAGCCCAGCACGTCCTTATCCTCCACCTCTAACATCACCTGAAAGAGACGCAAAACCACACGGGACAAGTGAGGATTTACAGCATTTAACAGAGATCTGAAGTGCAGCTTGTCTAATTTCCCGTACTTCTTCAGCTCGGAGGTCGAGACCCTGGTTGTAGAGCTCACAGACGAGGTGCCGGCGCAGGATGTCGGGGTTGACCTGCAGCAGGGAGCCCAGCTCCAGACACAACGAGGGCCACCAGTCCGCCATAGGGCCATTCGACAGTAGAGGGACGGAACCAGAACCAGAGGTTGAACTGGAAGGATTATCTATAGCCTGCACCCAGCCGGTCAGCACCCGCAGGAGGAACTGAGGCAGAAGGAGGACAAAATGATTTGAGTCATGAAACAAAGAGAAAAAAGATTCAAAGATTAATTTCCTTCTAATCCCTTTGATGTAAGCAAGTAAGTGTTTTTTAAATGTATATAGACCCTTTTAAAACTAAGTGGGATGTAGATACAGAAACTTAAATAGCATACATATAAAGCTATATATACATGAAACTAATTATGGCCCAGTTACACGGAAAGCAAATCCTTTTTTTGCGGTTTTGAGTTTTTTTAAAGCTATGATGATCTAACAGGGAAGTGAAAGACGGTTCCAGATGGATTTGCGAAGGCTGCGGAGTATAAATAAGAGACCCTGGTGAGATTATCCGAGTGGCCTTGAGGTGGAATAGGTTCAGAAATGTAGGGCCTTGCATGTGAAAAGGAGTATCTTGAAATCAACTGTACGTGTCATGGGAAGCCACTGTGAGGATTCTTATCACGTGGGCTCGATGGCTGCAGTATTTTTGCACAAAGTGAGTCCATGTCTCACCTCTTGCCGTACTGAGACAACTCCTGGGTCCATGTCTCCACTGGGCATCAGCTGGATCGTCGTCAGATCTCTGAAGAATGCATTCTTACCCTAAAACACATGCTCACACAGCTTAAAAATGAACATTTTTTAGTTTGTTAACTACGTACATTCAATAAGTATATGTCGAAAAGAGAAGCACAGATGATACAATAAAAAGCATCGCCCTGCGACCAACAACGAGCCAGACTATGATTTAAACTGTGATGGTGCTGGTCTTTGAGTGTGGGTTTTTTTGTCTCCTCACCTTGCTGTCAAACAGACTGAGCGGTTTCACCTTCAGACTGAATGTCATAGCAGCATGCAGCAGGGAGGCTAGCAGACAGTGGTGCTGGACGAGGGGGTAGTGAACACCTCTCTGCTCCAGGGCCAGTTCGGCTATCGAAGCCGGACCCTCTGCCCCACACCACGCCTCGTCCACAGAGAGCTCAGGAAGGGGAACCTCCTCTACCGCAGAGTCCGCCTGCAGGGAAAACATATTCTGTTCATGGATTATGCCATTTTTAATTATTTTCTGAGGTTTGTTTAGAACATTCTTTTGTTTGTTTGTATTTGTGTTTCTGTTATGTTTTGTGTTTTTGCTTGATGTGTGAAGCCCTTTGTACATTTTTTGTTAAGTGTTATATAAATGCAGATAATATATCATCATCATTATTATTATAATTATTAGAAGAAGAAATGGGGAGAAATATCTGTATATTTGAATAGAATAGGCTGTATATTCATTCAAACAGTACATGCACAGATGATTCTAATAAGCCAGCCGGCTGATGTATCAAACACACAAAGTATGTTTTGAAGCTGCAGGCTCACAAGACATAAATGAAACTTAAGTGGTTTAGTGGTTTAGTAGAAGTGACACTTGTATTAGTAGCAATATAGTGGTGCTTAGTAGTGTGGCGTTCAAAGCTTTGAAATCTTTCGAATCTGAGCTGAACTTTTTCCAGATTTTAATATGGTGTAATACGTCATAAATTCCCCTTTAACTACAGTTTGACAAAGCCAACACGACTACTAACGCATACCTGCTTAAAAGCCTAGAAATGTAAACATAAACAAAAATTCAGCATTTCAAACATTTTGCAATGTTGTGTACTCTGCAGGATTTATGCGAGGCACCGGTCATTCTCCATGCTTTGTTGTGGCATATTCTTACTTACGTAGTAACTTAAAAAAGACAAATGGCACTGATTCTTAACCAATAGTCCAGTCACCTCCATGAGGATCTGCAGCAGCTGGACGCAGCAGCCAAGGAAAGACGTCACAGCTTTGTCTCCCATCCCTACATCCTGAACACATCAACACACATCCTTCATAAGCAACGTGACACATTTATTAAATGATTGTAATTTATTATTATTAAAAATCAACAAACAAATAAATGGACATTATAAATTACTGTACTGAAACTCATACTTACTCGTCGACATAAGCGATCTTTGGGTGCTTTCCCCACCTAGGAAAAACAAGTGTACACATGTTTATCACTTCTTTTCCCAGAATAAAAACACACAGGCTGTAGTGTATGTGAGTGACGTACCTTTTCCATCAGGAACGCAGCTGCAGAGAAACGCTTGACAATGAATGTACTCCACATCATGGTGGAAATACCTGCGGAAAATTCTAATCTGTTATATACAGTAAATGGAAAACCTAAATATTACTGTAGGTTTCTACGTCTTAACAGCAGTACTTTTGAACAAGATAAAAAAAACATTAGCATCTACCAAAGAGTCAGAAAGACACTCACCTAGTTGGATATGTGCACTACAGATCTGCTTCAGATGTTCCACAGCCCAGCACAAGTATCGCCCCTCCTAAGAAGAAAAGCAGATGTGAGTGCCATTTTAAGGTGATTTTAGTAAACATTCATCTGAGATGCTTAAACACCGTTTTACAATATCCTCTAGTCTTTGACGATTATGCAATATTAAATTTACTGCTGGTAAATGAAACATTGTCCTTGGAAAATTCACAGTGTTGCATGAGCAAGTAGTGATAGTGAATTATCATTACTTTTATTATTATTAATTCTAGAAATAAGAATTCAGAAAGAAAGGGGTTCCTCCCAAACCAGCAGCGTTCTGAGAATAAAACGTTGATTAAACACTCAACATATACCCCCTCTAGAACTATATTTATCACAAACAGTAGAATGTATTTGCTTGTTTGTCAAGGTGTATGTGCACCTCGGGGTCTTTGTTCCACTGCACCACATATTCCCAACAGCAGTGAGCGAATAGCAGGTCAGGAGAGAGGGAGTTTGGAAAACGCTGGCAGACAGCCACCAACAGCTCTGGAAAAACAATGGGCAGTGGATGACTTGGATTTGTTTCAGGATATAAAGATTTTCCACAAAATACTATGGACTGTGGTCACTGTTCTGCTTGTGCAAAACGCTCTTTTAATCATTAAGTAGTAGTAGAGTGTCTTTGTCGTAAAAGTGAGTACGGTAAATCTTATTTAGAATTAACTATAAATAAAAATAACTGTAAAAGCTCAACCATGACAACTAATACTGTATGTCAGTTCACACAGCAATAAACACATGTCAAAGGATAAACTTTGACCTGCTGTGGTCCAGTCCTGACCTGCTGTCTTGTCTTTGTCGCCTTGACTCCCTTTCTCCTCCGTTTCTGTTCCTCCGTGTCTCTGCTCCGTTTTGTCATCTGAATCTTTGTCTTCTTTCTTGTGGAGAATTTCCTTTAGCCGCTCAGGGGCTAAGTTGTGCCTGAACACCCACTTGGAGACACTGTCTGCAACTCCACCTTTATAGATAGAGGTGACAAGAAAGAGCAGTAAGAAACACGACAAAATGCACACAGACAGGCTAATAAGAAAGGAAGTACAGCAATAAATCTTCCTGAGGATATTTTGTTTACAGCCGACCTGTGCCTCCCTCCAGCAACATTTTGATAGAGCACTGTGCTGTAGCTCCTCCGGCTGATCCCTGGGGTGGAGGCAAGAGCAGTAGAGTCTGCAGCACCAACACATCCTCCAGCTGACGAACACACACCACCCACTGCTCTAGCTCCAGGGACACTGCCTCCCACTCTGACTGCAACTGTCACACACATCGAGACACAAGTAATCAGTGTTTTATTTGTTGACAGGATGTTAAACTGCTGTGCACTAGTGACTACATTTGTTATGTTTTCGTCTTGTGTGCATAAGGTTTCACTACCTTGCTGTCTGCTCGGCTGGTGATGCTAGCCTTAGCAGCACGATGAGCAACGAAGGCAGCCAGCAAAGCAGCTGCAGCATTGTGGGACTGGATGCATGTATTGCGAACCTGCTGCCACCAAGGGGAGATCGACTGAGGGTCCCATGACTCCTCAACTGCACCTGAAGAACAGAGGGGAGGAAGGGATTCTCCTCACATCTTCCCTTTTCAATTACATAATCAAACTGTAAGAACACACTGGATATGCACCTTTCATGTTGCTGAGGGCGACGAGTAGTGTGTGTAGGTTTCGAACTGTCTCCTCTGGTTTCTGTAGTATCTCTTTCTCCCTCTGCAACCACATGCTCAGCAACAGAGACTGGCAGAGGGAGAGAAAAAGTATGTAGATTTAATATTAAATATGATGGAAGAAGAGCTAATTGCATTTGAAGGGCAGAAAACACTATGTTCTCCTTCATACCAGCAGCTGCTGTGGACTGATGCCAGCTTGCTGTAGTGTATCGCAAACTTTATGTAGTGAACTTTTTCCACACAGGCAGCCCCAGAACAGGAAGTTCCCTACAAAGGAAACACAGAAATAGACCTTTTAGTTACTTATTAGGGCTGAACGATATGATAACAAAACGTGATGTATTACAACTATTTTGACCGAGAGTGCTATTGCAATATGAGTCTCGATCTTTTGGGAATGCTAATTTTTGCATTCTATTTATTCTGAATTTTGTGCTTTTTTGCTTGGGTCTGTACAGTATGTATGTTCCCTTACATCTAGAGAATATGATCTGTAGGCAGGGACATCTATGTAGCACCACAATGCTTCCTTTATAATTGTATCACAAAATTGGAGCTCCTGCTAAATGGTTACTGCGACATTCTAGATGAAACTTCAGAGATTTTTTTAAACCACACACAGACAATGAACCAGAATGTTTTCACAAAACTGCACTTAGAAATACTTCCTCAGTACCTACCTAGCTGGTTCCATTCAGTTTCAGACTTGCGGGTCACCTTCAGCTCCCCCTCCTCAGTGCACTCGATATGGGAGAGAAAAGCCTGTGCAGTCAAGAGCGAGTCAGGCGAGTCCTGGGCAAAAGAAACACTGGGTCTGGAGTTGAGCTGAGCGTAGCGGTGCAAGATGGGGACCACACGGGACAGCTCATCCTCTATGCCTGCAAGAGAGTCCGGCTGCATATGGAGAAGGTACAGGGTGAATCTCAGCCACTGGTAGAGTATTTATGGAGGAGTTATGAGAGATATTATGACAACCAAGCAACAATAACCTAGTAAATTAACACAAACATATGAGTAATTTAAGCTCTGTGTGTGTGTGAGTGATTCCTCTCACAGGTTCGGAGCAGGACTGTGTGTCTGCAGCAGAGTGCAGCTGCTGGACGTCAGAGTAGAGCTGCAGCAATTTCAGCTGTGAAGAGCAGAGCTGGAGTAATGCTGGATCCACTTCCTCAGGATCTGCAAAACAGAATGACAGAGCAAGAGAAAAACATTGATGTATATATGTATATATAAAGTAGAAAAATCTCAACAATGTTTCCTCTAACTAAAGAACTGCTACTTTACCTTGGTCTTTCAGAGTGTCATATAATGCGGATGTAATATTAGTAAGACATGAAACAGGAGCATTCTTATTGGACAGCAGTGACTCCAAGGCCTAAGGGTAAATGCAAAGAGTGCACTTAGAATTTTCACTAAAAAATGTCTGAAAAAACACTGTGTTAGTACATACAGGTCTTTGTATAAATAATCAGGAGTGATCTTTTGTACCTGTTTTTTAATGGCAGGGTGTTTGATGTCCAGCAGCACGCTTTTGGCTTCACTCTCCAAAATATCTAAAAAGAAGACGATGAGTTGAAAACAAAAGAACATCCCCTCATACACTTCACTTCAATCTACCCTCCTGAATGTCTTACCAGGCTCCACCTCTCGGCTCCTTAGTATAGTAGTCAGTCTTTTCAACAGATGCATGTCTTTGGCCCGCTCACTCTTCTTGTCACTGAATTAGACAAGACACAGAAAGATGAAATACACTGCAGACAAACACTACTACAACTGCTTATTAGGGAACCAATACTTCTTTAGCTAGTCTCAGAAGAAGGAACGCTATGTATTTCCACACCACAGCTGCAAACAGTCTTACAAGATATGCTCACTGATGTGTTAAACAGCTGATCTACAGCATCTTTAAAAGTATGTGCATGTTTCTATGTCGGTTTGCCAACCTGAGGGCCAGGTGGAAGGGGATGTTCACGGTCCTCAGTGCTCCTGTGATGGGATCCAGAAGACACACCTGCTGGGTGTGGAGCTGCCAGCCCTGACTGGTCACACTGTTTACCCCCATGAGACGGTAGCCAGCATACATCAACCTGTAAGTGCATACACACACACACACATCGGAGACTATAGTGTTTGTTTGTTTATCCTTGAATTCTTCTGTTTTGTGCACTGTGAGTACCTGCAGTGTTTTCCCACATTAAAGGCTCCAACGCGGGGCCCTTGCTGCATTGCCCACACTTCCAGGATTCCCCTGCGGGGGGCATAGATGACCAGGAAGAGAGCGTGACGTCGGGGGAGGGAAGCGGAGGGAGAGAACTCCCGAATGCCTCGCTCCTCTGGAACCTGCAGCCAACCCAGCTGGGCGTCTCGGTAACCTGGAGATGAAATACATACATTGATAGTTATCTTCAGTGGTGAAAGAAGTATTAAAGTACTAAATGTAAAACTAATCCACTACAAGTAAAAGTCCTGAATGAAAAATCCTACTTAAGAAAAAGTATGTAAGTATTATGACCGAAATGTAGTTGAAGTATTGAAATAAAAGTATTGGCTTGGTCCCTGAATCTGATACATCATTAGATTATTAATAGTGAAGCATCAGTGCTGCCGCAGCATGTTACTGTTGTAGCTGCTGGAGGTGGAGCTAGTTTGACTTTTACTTTATATCCAGTTTTATATACAAGAGAAACCAGGTAAATCTGAGGGCTCATCGCATGATTAATGGGAAGGGACAGAAGAAAAAACAAAGTTCTCATGAACACATCTGTTTCTAGTTTTTGGTCTATTTCTCTAATCTTTGTCATATTGGATAATTTATTGAAGTGAAACCATGTGAGAAGTTTAGAGGGAAAAATCTCTATTTGGTGGAGACGTTAACTCATAGACATCTAAAATGTGAACTACCCACTGCTTTTTGTGAGCCATCAGAAGGCAAAAGGTTGGAAACTAGTGGTTTAATCTTTAACAACGTATTGTATGACAATGTGTTATATTATCCTTTGTGCAAATTCTTTATCTTAAAAGAAACTAAAGCTGTCAGACAAATCTAGTAGATTAGAAGTATAAAGCAGCATAAAATGTCAAGTACTCAAGTAAAGTACAAGTACCTAAAATTGTACTTAAGTACAATACCTGTGTAAATGTATTTCGTTATTTCCCACAAATGGTTATGTTTACACGAAGACAGAAACCAGTTACCACAGACATCATCTAAGATTTATGTTTTATTCTCTCCAACCACATGAATTGTTTACACGTTTCATTTTTAACACTAGACTAGCACTTCAGTATGTATTCAAGTCTTGATATGAACACATACAGAAGTGTAGACAAAACCCATATATAGTACTATTTACTACTTTCTCCTCACCTTTCCACATGCGAATAGCAATGCCCCTAGCCAAGTCCAGCAGTGTCACTCGACCAAAGTCATCTGTCACTCCAGCCAATGTGTTGCAAGGAGAAAGACAGATGGACTCGCCATGGCGACGAGAGTCTGGGAGACCAAATCTGGAAGAGAGAAGAAGGACAGACTTAATGTCTGACATAATTTACTGCCTCCACTATAAACAAATCATGTTTTCATACTGCCCTTTATCAATAGAGCCCAAAAGGACATTGTTGTTTTTTTTTTAAATAATCATCATCAGTACCTGACCGCCAACGGTGTTGAAGGCTCCACCTTGGACTTATGTTTCTGAGGAGTCTCCTCTTCATTCTTGTGTTTGTTCCAACCTAACCATCCACTGAGGAAAACATTGAAAAAAAAGATACAGGAACGGTGAGCAAGAGACAAATGAGATGATAAATCAGTGTGAAAAGCAAGATTAACAAGGGCGAAAAGTGAGATCCCTAAAAAGACATTGGCAGTAGATTCTAGGGAGGATGATAGGACACCCGATGTTTCAGTATGGATTAAGATCTTAGTGAAGAGAGACCAAGCTATAATTCAGAGTACTGACTGGGCTGCTTTGTGCTGTCACTTAGGCAGAAGAATGTTGACAGTGCTACATTCAACTACCAAGCGTGTGTATTAAAACTGACTTGTGGTAGTTAACGTCGTGCTCCATTACTGCTTCACTCAGCCTTGTTTCCTTGTCTATAATTGCTCATAACCGCTGCAACACTCTCTTTACGGAAAAATTTCATTTAAGATAAGGGTGTTGCTCACAGACATGCAAGCTTGGTTTTTGACACACAAACTAGCACACCTGGCTGCACTGAAGAGAGCTGAGGTGAGTTTACTGGCCACAGCCATCGCCACGTGGGACAGAAGAGGCTGAGAGCTCCCCTAAAGACAAACGGAGAGACAGTTTAGTTTTAAAAATGCATTTCCTACACACACTATTCTGTCTGTCATTTCAAATGTTTGCATCGGTCCATATTATGTGTGATGATTAACATGTTTGAGGTGCACTCACCTCTACTGCATAGTAAAAGCCTGTGTACGGTCCACCTCCCACAGTGACGTACTGGGTCATAGCGGGGGGGCTGCCCTTAACTGAAGCACTATACCCTCCAAGAACAGAGGCGTTCTTCATCTGGTCAAACACACACAACGTCATAATACCTAACAAAAAAAAGAAAAGAAAATGAAATTAGGGCAGTGAAAACAGAACGTGTGTAACAAAGTCAATAATTGGTTTTATTTTAAACAGCAGAATCTTACAGTATATGACGTAAATATATTGAATTATTAATTTCAGTGGACTGTATTTATAATGGTAAATAGGTCTTGTTTGCTGGCAGGAAGGTTCTATTTTGCAAATACTGTAAGTTTTTTCAATAAGTCACATCTGCATCTGCAAGCTTTATCGTCCTCTTTATGGATCTATTTATGAAGCTGCCACTGCCCGACATCCTTGTCATCTTGGCGTTTCCCCCTTTTTGGTCCGTTGCGTCTCTCACCCACGCTGCTGTGATCCACAATTGTGTCCATGTCCTGCAGACCCCACTTCTTATAGGCCAGTGGAGGAGGCTGGATCACATCACTGCCTGCTGCTGCAGCTGGACGGACAAAGATGGAGAGAGCAGTGATCAGGGAAAAGACGGTATTACAAAATAAATGTTTGCCATTTCTCTACAGGCTGATTTTTAGCTAGTAGGCTTACTTTGCATGTAGCTACATTTAAAACTGTAGCACTCTGCATTGTCCACTATGAGATGCCCAAAAGAAGCTTAGCTGAACCTTAGACACTAACTGTGTATGTGAAGTGCACAGTTAATAGCACAGATCTAAATATATCTTCTCTGTACCTGAATGCTTTGTGGCAAACACTATCCACACAGCCAGCAAGTAAAGACAATATGCTCCGTTAACACACTGCAATGTTAGTATACGTCCTGTAATGTACTTCTTATCATCCTATAACATACAAGAATGCATGCATGCTTATACTGCTTATACACACTTTCCCTGTTTGCACTACCTCTTGCCACTTGGTTCCTGCAGGCACGCAGAGACTGAAATAGGCTGAAGCCGTCGATGGTGACCAGAGCAGCAGGGTAGAGGATACTTAGCTCCTCATGCTGTGGCGGGACAAATCAATAGTCATACAGTGAGATCATTTCTACACGCTGTTCTGAACCTAGTGTCCGGTGTGTTTATTACCTGCTCAGTTACTCCAGGATGACGAGGGATCTCATATGTGCGACACTTGAGCCTTAGTACAGGGTCCTCATGCAGCAGCTGGGCCAGGAGCAGAACCCCATTCTAACGACAAAGATATAAATTAAAGATTGTATTTATCGCTTTCATTTCCCATTTGAATAAGAGGAATTTTTGTTTGATTCGGTTGATGTGCAGGAGAAATATCCACACAATACAAATTTTAACATGCATTATAAACTCTATCTCATAGGCAACTGTTGTATATATTGCTGTTATTCTGTTTTTTTTTTCTTCCCCCTTTTCCTGTATAATATTAATAATAACATGAAATGCAATGAATGCAAATAGTGTAGATGAATGAGGTACCTCTGTGTAGAAGCGGACATGTCCAGAGGTGAAGCCCACAACCACACATGTCCAGTCAGGCCGTCCTGTGGAGCTCCTACTCACACATACATACACACACCGTATTATGGCATTTATAATACACATGCACAAACATTTTGGACACAAGTACCACTTACCTCTTCTGGCTTGCCAGGGGTATACAGATGGAGCTGCTCACACACTCTCTGTCAAAAGAAAACACACAAAGCTGGATGTAGTGTCAGAGTTCACTGCACTCTCATGTTTCATTTGTTTCCCCACTGTGGAGCAACTATCCCAGTGTCACCTTTTTTAAAATCAGATCCAGATTAACTTTAGTGATTCCTAGGGGAAATTCATTATCATTACAATACAATAGCATTTGTATTTTTACTACTTGTCATCATTCCTGCTTGTGAGTCTCTGCCTTTTCCTCCCATCAACCTTTCTTTTGCCTTTTTTTGCATTTTCATTTCATTTCTTTTCACATTCATATTGTTTGTTTCTCACCCATCATCAGCGCTGAGTGTTCCAGTCCAAGACACAGCCAAGGTCATCTCCTCTCTGCCGCTGTCATCTGTTCGCCACTTAGCTAAAAGGCAAGGCAAGGCAAGGCAGTTCTATTTATAAAACATTTTTCACAATACAGTAGAAGAAATAACTATAAAATGACAATAAGGTCTTGGGTTTTAAACAAGTTTAAGTAAAAAAAACTTGAGAGCAATAAGGTTTTCAATCTGGATTTAAAAATGACATCAAAGTGTAAGATGAAATGAATCTCACCAACACTGTATAACCCCGTCATGTACTTAGAAATGAGTGTCTGAATATCTGACCTGAGAGAAAGACGGCCTTGTGTTCACGAGCCACCACTAACAAATCAGTGCAGGGCGACAGGGATACCACACAGTCCTGCAGCCAACCGGGTCCACTCGGCCCCACACTCTCCTCCTCCACCTTCACAGAAATGAGAAAAGTCAGCAGGACAATTTGTAAATGATGTGCAAAGACTTTGTGGGTTTTGCAATTTTACTAGGGATATTTGTCTTGATAGCCTTCTTTCAGGAGTCACTCTTTATCTCTCACTAGATATTCTGCACAATTTAAAATTCCACTCACCACAGAAAATGTGAAGGTAACAGTAGAGGTATGTTTTTAATGTTGGATATACATAGAATTCATTTTCCTGACATTTTCACAAACTCTTCTTACAATTCAACTGTTTGCTTTGTTTGTGTTTGCTTAAACATGATTGTGGAACATTTGGACAATATGTGTATGCTTTGTTGTCTTTGTAGAGCTGCACACTTCTGAATATTGCAAGGGAAAATGAGTATATGAGAATACAGAATAAAATACAAAAAAAGGACAGACCTTTGAGGAAGAAGTTGCTTCCTCCTCCTCTTTGTTGTCACCATTATCCCATGCTGATTCCCAGTCAGAGGTGTCCCAAGAAAGCTCATTTTCTGTCAGGGAGAAGGTGACAAAAGAAGAAGATCCAGTTAAAACTGGTTTTGCTTTATGGAGTCATGCTAGTGGAGTTGCGAGATCTTCCTTAGCTTGGTTTTCAAAACACCGCACCAAAGAAGGGAGAGGCTGATAAAGGCTGCGGTACAGGGAGATAACTAACAAAGACGAAGGAAAAGAGCAGGTAGCAACATCCTGGAGGCAAACCCATTGCAGGGACATTTATTATGCATTTGGTGCAGTGTGGGTCAGTTTCACTGTGTGAAAAGGTGATGGCACATAGTATGCTAAAATATATCAATAAGTAATGGCAGGCAAATATATAATGGCAGATTTTAGCAAAACCCCTCATTTACATCCATAGGCAGGTAACAAAATACAGATTCACATACAATACACATGTACAGTATACATATGTACAATAAACTGTACAGATACAAATGAAGCTATGCAATACATAAATAGAAAAAGTAAATTGTGCAAACTCAAGTGCAACAAGTACATGGACCCCTTCTACATATGTGTACTGTATCTTTGTTCAGCATCCTGCAGTGATGCATTCAAGTACCTGATGACTCATGGCACAAAGGGCAGTAAGATTTGTCCTACTCCCCTTTTTAGTGTATTTCAGAGCACAGCCATGGCTTTTTTATCCGTTGCTCACTTTATGAAGCATTGGCATTTGAACCGACATTTAAACATCCCAGCAACCAGCACCAACTGAATTACAGGACAATTATTTATAGTCTTTGAAGTAAATATCTGCATATGCGGATATGTACCACACTCAAACGGACACATTTGAAAAACGGAGGCTCAGGTTAGGTCTTGGTATAAGATGAAGTATGATGAAGTACATGTTGTTTACGTTGTTTGACGTAGGTTAGCATGATCACCTCTCTTATCTATCTAGGTACCTGTTTGATTCTTCTCCTCCGCTGGCTCGGTTTTCTGGCTCTGGAACAAATAGTCCCTGACAGTTTTGAGCTCTTGGAGCCGACAAAACTCCAACAAACTGCAGGACATATCTCTCCCGTCCCGTCAGGACCGAAGCAAACAGATTCAGACCAGTTAGCTAGCTTGCTCGCTAACGCTAACAGTCCAGTTGAAGAAGACTAACGTAGCTTAGCAGTTTGAGTCGCTCTGCAAGTCCTTTTTTTCGCGTCCACCTTATGACAGCCAATTCACAAAGGCAACACTCCTTGCTTGCGTCTACCTGCCTCCTAAATAATTATTAATACACGCGTGGTGCTGTTATATTTCCCAATATTTACAGTTTCCACCCTCGTTCGTGCTGATGACACATCGTTAGCATAATAACACTGGTCTACTTCCGGGTAAAAGTTGGCTTTACTTTTTCAAAATAAAAACAGAGAAAGTTGTATTTGTTCACAAATAAGAAATCACATATGAAAACATAACCTACTAGTATTTATACCATTGACATATATATTTAAAATGTGAAATCTACAATAACATCTATGTCTACTGGTAAAGTTGCATCGCACCGGTCTGATCACTAGAGAGCAGTCTGTACCAACTATTTACATACACGTTTTCATTGGTTATAGCTATCTTTTAATTTATTTATCTATGCAGATGTGTTAAAGATATGTATTTATTGCCATTGCTGCGTTAATTTGCCTCAATTGGGTTAAGTTTTAGACTTACACCCATTTTTATTTAACTGAGCAATTATTTCATGCACTCCTTACATTAAACAAGCTGTACTTTATAATAAGCAGCCTGTTGTGGAGTCTTCGTTGACACAGTTATTTATGTATCAAGAGACTCCACAACGGGCTGCAGAGTTGTTGAATACGCAATTGGTCTCACAGTGGCTTAAAAAGAATTCCTTGTCTCTAAATTGTTCAAAAACTGTTTCAATGTGCGTCTCAATGAGATACAATCTATGTGAGGGGTTTAATATAACTATGGATCAGAAAGAAACTGAAAAAGCACATGAATTCAAATATTTAGGTGTTGTCTTGGACTCTCAGCTAAAATTCGATGCACATATTAGGAAAGTGTCCAAAACCATCAAGACTAGCCTTAATTGTTTTAGACTAATAAGGTCTGGCTCACCTATTAAAGCTGCTCAACTATATATCCATGCTGTGATTTTATCACGTTTCTCATTGTGTAAGTGTCTGGGGCCAGCCAACCCAAACAACAATGAAACCTATAATGTCTTTATACAAACAAGCCCTAAAAACACTGGACCAGAAGCCAATAAAATGTCCCCATTGTAGAATTCAGAACATAAAACTTCATCGAAACAACATTTGCTCAGTCCTCTTTTTTGGTTAAAGGTCCTCTGATCTGGAAAACTCCTAAAGTTTTCAATTCTACTGCTAAACTGTGGCTTAAACAAAGACAAATCTGTGAACACTGAATCATATCTTAGCATTGACCTTCACTGTCACTTGTATCAGTTATTTTACCTTGCACAATCATTTGTTTGTGTCCTGCTTTGTGTTAAAGTGTGTGTGTTTGTCATACTTTTAGTCTTTGTGCTTGTATTAGTGTTGTGTCCTAAAAGCCTAACCAGGGACAAGGTCTGCAAATTAACCTCGGCTACAAGTCCTATATAAATTACATTGGCTGCATTCTTTTAAATGTAACAATACTATTATGTATTGTCCCTGTCAAATAAAATTTGAATTACAATTAAAAAAATAACCTGTCCGCCATAGACTGCTCACTCCTATAAACTTGAAAAGAGGGCTACATTATTGAATCTCCAGTTTTAAATGTTAAAAGAGTTTCTCCAGTTTGTTTTAACCCATAGTTTATTGTACACATTACATCATTTTAATTCTGAGTCATATTTATCGATTGTTCTTGTCTATTAATGTAGTAGTTTAATTACAGCCCCGTCGTGTGAGAGTAACTTTGGTTCCTACCTGCCGTTGTTTATGGTGGGACAGATGTGAGTGTGACAGTCTCTGAGTAACGTCCCGTTAAGAGTAGAGAATGATGTTGCTGTATACTTTGCTGCAACAAATTTTTGCAAATTATTGCAACAAAAAATGTAGCCCCCTTGTCATCCACAGCCCAGAGAGACTGGAAAACGCTACCAACCAAGAAATCAGGGTTTCAGACTGTATGGTACTGGAGCTGCCAGAACGTGGGTGTTTGGTCCAGTAAGCTACATTCCCAATATGATTATTTAGGAGAGACTTTATGTTTGACCCTATATAGAGTTTCATATCATTGCAGTCTTATAAGGTTAAAAGGTCAAGATTACTAGTTTCTTCTCCGTAAACATGGGTGTGGTCAACATAACCAGCTGTTCATGGTATTGTTCAACGCTGCCCTGTGTCTTTCTCTCCCATCTTTTCCTGTGTGCTCTTTAAAAAGAAACAGGCATTTTGCCAATACATTTCCTGCGTCTTTACTAACAATCCCACCTTGCTCTCACATCTCAAACACACACGCACAAACTTACAGTAAACACACACAAACTCATCTCTGGGGGGTGCCCAAAGGTTTCCGGCCCGGAAGGCCGGACACAGAAAGTCAGGAAATAATTGGGTGTCAGAGAGGTCCTTGGGCCGTCTCAGTCACAATTTCCCTGTCCTGAACCATTGATTATTGAGCCGTTGTTACATCCACTGTTTTACAGGGCACAGAAACAACTCCCCATCTGGTTCCCCCTCTTCCTTTGTTGACAAGGAAGTGAGCTGGCATCACTCTGATCCAGGATGGTTGTTGATATGCAAAGAGAGATGGCATTGATTTATTCACACACAGTGTTAGTCACTGTTAGACCTGGATCACTTTAAGGATTGTTTTATATTGCAGATTTTCTGACAAAGATGTCTGTCCTGATAACCACTCAAGAAAGCGAGTCTGTTACAAAATACTTGTGAGATTTGTGCAGTTAATCTGACAGTTGCACAAAATTAGACTTGCACGGACCACCTTTCTAGGTTAAATTGAATGGAGAATTTGTTTTTAATGGTACAGGAGACACAATGTATCACAGCAGTCTGGTTACCGTATGTTATGACTTCAAGTGTGTTTGCCAGGCAGCCAGTCTTGAGCGCTGCCTCGCTGTAATCTCTTCACAAATACACTCTACATCTGGGAAACACAAACTTTGAAGGAAGTACTGCAGTGTGAAAGACGGAGGCCGGTTTCATGTCTTCTTGCATAATCTCACTTTTCTAAATGAACAGTTCACAGAAACACGCCCACGCAGTCTGAGGTGCCTACCTCGTTCAATATTAGGCCTCTAGTGTTTCTAACTTTTCAAAGGAAAGGATTAAATGTACGAGAAAATCAAATGGTACATCAAATGGCTGGGTAATTTGTATGATTCTTACTGTATTATACATTTCAACACATGTGTGTAAAATTTTCACAGGACATCGCGCACGAGTTCTGCTTTGCTTTTGCTCTGCTTTTTTACATCTAGTGGAAATCATAGTCTTTTCGTATCCTTACATGTAAATGCTGCTAATTTCACATAAGTAGTGTGTAATTAACGCTGCTGCTAGGATGGGGTTACCATGAAGCTAAATCAAGTTTGCAAATGAAAAGCTGTGTTTAAGGAATGACACTTAAATATGCCTCTAACAGAAATATATATATCAAGATGTGGATATTGAAGTCTAGAGCACATGGAACCAAGGTCAAGAGTAATACAGATCCAGACAGTCACGCCTCCACTATTTAATAACCAACATGGGTTCTCTGATCACTGCAATGAAAGTTTGGTGCCGAGTAATAATATGTAACTAATTTGTGTTTCTATAATGTTTTCAATATTTAATTGGGTTTTTGTGCAGGTTTCCACATCCGTTCTCATGGAATGTGAAAACCTTCTGGTCGTTCATCCTCATATTTTGTCTCTGTGAGATTAAAATCTCTTTTTCAAGAGTGATTTTTGGTTCACTTGACCAACTTTCTCCAGCTGCACAATCGTTACTTTAGACACATTTTTGCTGTCACCGTGAGCTCTTGTAAATGCGCTACCATCATTCGAAAGCAAGATTTCATGCGGGTAATTTGCTCGTGTAGATCCAGGTCCCCTAGGTTTTGATTAATTTTATTTGACGTTTCCACATTTTCGGTTAAATCGTTTCAGTTTCCATAGCGCTAATCTGTACATACTGGGTTGAACTTTTGAGTGAGACAATTGAAGGCCTGGATGTGGGTTGATTTATGTTGCGCGTGGAATCCCACAGTAACAGGAGACATTCTGTTTTCCATGAGCCTCAGCACATTTTCAAAGCAGGCTCTTTTCCTTAGTTTGCTTCAGTAACCATCATCAGCTAAGGCCTCAACAGTGAACTGCGGTAAAGGCGAAGCATCTCTGACACCACCCATTTTAGTACAACACTGATGGTGAAGACGCAATGAAATATACGTTTCCATTAAAACAATTTCTCTTGGGAATAAAAGCCTGTGAAACGATAAATGGACAACACTTTTACTCAGATCACTTTACAAATTGCCACTCATTTACTGAAAGCAGAAAGCTATTGGTAAATGTGGGTCTGAGCAGCTGAGACAACCCAAAAGACAATACTTCACTTTCATGTATCTACAAACTTCATGTGGATGAGTCTCTAAAGTGAATTCTTCACCCAGGATGGAACCTGGGAAGGCTATTCAGCCGGTGCCGTTCATTTGTAGCCTGTGCCAACAGTAACCGCCTGTTATGTGTACACTAATCTTATGTCTTTTTAGCAGATCAGTAAATGTCAACAGCCTGACTCCATTGGCTCCACGCTTATTAAAATGTACCCACATTCCAATCATTAACTGATACTCTAACATAAACTGTTGAGGTCACGTTCAAACAAGCATAAATAATGTGCAGGAATTCATCCTGTTTGGATCCAGGATGTTACTCATTGAGTTTTGAGCCTTATTTTGCTCCTTTTCTAGTGTAGTTCACTTGGCTGACAGCGTGACCTTAATGGTTGTGTACATAATGAGAACACCAGTTGTCACTGATAAAAGGTTCACATGCTTTACAAATTTTACATATGAATTTGTGTGAAGATAAGGTTTGTAATAATGTTTACAACAGCAGCTGATGCCTGTACACTACATCGCTGGCTATCAACACTTCTTATAGTGGTGCCAATGCATTCTCAAAGTATATACTGTATGTATGTCATGTGTCTAGACATTTTACTACAACGTAAACTCCATAGTATAAATAAGGACCAAATGTTTTGTCACTTTCACTTAATTTAAAAAGGCAACAGCTGCAAGCCTTGATCGCCAAGAAAGCCCAAATCAAACAGTACGAACATGAACTTGTACAGCAAAGAAGTGATCTGAAGTTTCTACACTAAATGCAGTCCTTTGTAGAACTCACACGTAGAACAAAAAGCTGACTTTAATATGTGATCACAAAACACTCGACAAGTTTTATTAAATGTTTATTTTAAATGAAATATACAGTTTTGTTTGTAATCTATATACATCTATACAACAATTCAATATAATATAACTTTTAAAAACATGAATAATTTAATTTTGTGTCTATATATATCTATATCTCTATATAGAGAGAGATATAGATATATATATAGACAACACAACTATACTGGAGTTTTTACATAATGGAGCAACACTAAAAGGAAAGCGTCAGACAATGGGTTAAACCAAACTAACCTGCTCTTAGTTAATAATCTAGAGATGTGTCAAATTCAGTCCAGACGAGTACCGAGCTGCAAAACAATTCTGCACTCACACATACAGTTTGTGACAGAAGTGGTGGGGGCTCTGTGGGGAAATAGGAAAGGGACAGAGGCAATCGCTAAAAACACAAGTGTGCCCAATGTCACTCTTTTAGTGAGTCACTGCCAAACACCGGTGTTTGGCAATAAAATTAAGGCATTTCAGTCACCTGTATTTATGTGTCAGGAGTTAGGATGGTGTGGTCTAAAGTTTAACAAAAAACTACAAATATTAGACTTATGTACAGTATACTATTCAACTGAACTGAATCTAAGTCTGGTTTAAAGGTTCAGAGTGATATTCAGAGGCATCTATTAGAAACACAGCATGGTAGACTCCATGGAGCTGGACCCGCTCCCTCTGTAGATAGAAATGGCTCATTGTAAGGTTAGAAAAACACAATGATTCATATTTTCAGGTGATTAAACACTATGAAAAAAATCTGAATATTAAATTCTGTTTCTGCAAATGGATCCCTCTAAATTTTACACACTAAGCCTTTAAAGGTGGAGTAAGCGATTTGTTAATATTCATACTTAACCAAATAAACACACTCCTCCCGTCAGTGCTCATTAAGAAGCTGCACCCCCCAATTAAAAAAAAAAAAAACCCACCCCGTGCACAAGCATGAACATGGTTAAAATCACTTACTCCACCTTTAAATGAGGAGACTCGTTTAGAGCGTGACACTGCATCCACTGCCACCTAACAATGCAAAATAACACCGTTTCAAGTTTTTAGTGTGCAAGTTAATGTGTGCAAGAGGCAGTGGGGGAGCAGGGTTATTAACCGTGAAACTGAAAAGCAATGGACATGATATTAAGGTCGGTACAGTTTAAAATTCTGTACTCACTTGAAACAGGAAGGGAAACACTATGAAAAACGTGAGAGCACCAGTACTGCTGCCTTTGTCTCATGACTAAAACACACCTCATGAGAGCACTGACCTGTTACAGGTTAACCTTGGTGGGTTGACATAAGCGGTACTTCAGTCATTTGTACAAGTGCGAGCCCCCAAAGGCAAACACTAATAACAAGGCCATGTCCTGAGCAGAGCAGTGTTTGTGGCCACTGACGGGCTTCCAGCCAATGTTTACATGGCAAATACAAAAGACAGAAAGTGAGAATATTGTTGCTGTGAAAGTTCACATCATGCTCTGCCATGGTACAGAACCCAAAAGTCAGAGATTAACACTTGACAAGCTATAAGCAACAAATCTCAACTATAAAAGTATTCACAAGTGTTCACAAAACCACCATCCAAGGCACGTGGGAGGCTCATTCGCAAAGCAGATTTTACAGCAGTCTAAAGCCTGAAACAGAGGCGTACAAAAGAACAAAAATCTCAGTTCTGAGCGCTTCTGCGGCAGGATATTCTTATTTTGCCATCAATGCTTCTCTGTTCATAACATTAACGAATCTCCTTGCTGTGTTTATTTTCAATTCTCTGACTCCCAGATGTTGCCTGTGTTTCACTTATGACCTTTAGTGCAGTCACAATTCAATTGCTTAAAGTCTAAACAACCTGGAAACAATCTCAGACACAACAAATTATCAAGGTCTTCACAAACGTGTCTAATGATATATAAAAGAAAAAGAACGATCCCCCCTCAGTTTCTTTAAGGACAAAGGTTTGGCTCAGGTTTTAAAACACACTAGAATGGACTTTGAATTGTCCGTACTGGAACTGTGCAATGGCAATGACATATAAACCCATGTAGCCATTGAATAAAAGCTACTATGTCCTTCATTTTAATAAATATGATAAAAATCACCAATATGGTGAATATGCATGTAGGAACTATGGGTGAATCAGTCACTTCCATGGTTCTTATTAGCCTATGAGTAGAAAACACACACTTGAGGAAAACCGTCTTGGTTTGGTTATATTACAATACAAGTGTGGCATTGAGCTTCTCAAACCGTATAAAAGATATAAATAGAGTAGATCTTAAATACTCATTGGGTTGCATGTCATGCTTGGTCGTCCATATTCATCAAAATGTAGGACATGATTTGTTCAAGAGTTCACAGGAAACTTAGAAAATCAAAAAAAAAAAAAAAAAATGTAGCAAACATTCATTTGAAATTTGATTTTTGGCTTTGCAGTCTTTCATTATCAGACTCCAAAAGTGCAATGAAATTTCTAATATCCTTCTAAACATTAGAATACATACATTTTAATACCAACCCAGCTGACAAAAGGTGGTTTTAGAAGATGCGTTGGTTTTACTCAACTCTCAGATGTAGTTTAAGAGTCTGTGTTGTCTTCCTTCGCATACTCCTCTACAAGTTTCTCATAGGAGTGGCTGTGTTCTGAACAGTCACTAGTGAACACAGACTCTTCAGATTCAGAACCCTGCTCGTCTTCCTTGGAGTTTGTTTCAATGTTTTCATCACATGTAGTAATAGACAGCTTTGCTTTGGAATCGTCATCGTTGTCCTCCTCCTCCTCCTCCTCCTCCAGGTTATTACTTAAAAAGTTTTCCTCGTCAATAAAAGTGATATTGGCGTTTTGGAATGTGAGGGGATGGTACTCTTCCCATGTTCTTCGACCACGATCTCCCACTCCTCCGTTCTCCAGGTCGACATCCTTGTCAAGCTGGTTCTCATACATTTGGTCCTGGTTAACCTCTAGTTCAGCCTCTACATTGTCCTCTGTTAGAAGCAAACCACTGTCTGATCCCAGGAGGTAGTTCTTGGACTTTGAAAATGCAACAGTGACACGGTCACTAAAACTGTAGCGTCTCTTTTGGCGTGGCGACCGGTCCAGGCTGAGGATTGTGTGGCCATTAAACATAGGAGCATCATTACAACTCTGGGAACGACCCATCTCTTTGGACTTATTGATGGTGATGGCACTGGTGCCGTTGGTTCTGCCGTCTTTTTTAGTGCCGATCTGCTTGATCAAGTCATTGTATCCTTCCTGCTTTTTGGACATGAAGCTGAAGATGTTGACGTCATTAGGAGTGGGCGGCAAACGGAGGGAAGCTTTGTGGGACTCTTTGTAGTGTCGGAGCTCATCGAGAGAAAGCTTGCGTAGCTTGCGCCGCTTCTTCAATGCCTTGTGGGCCTCAATCACCATCCGTACTTTCCAGTTGAAGAACAAAGAAAGCCAGGCCAGTCCCAGATAAATCCACACTTCCACAAAGTAACGGTACAGAGTGGGGTATTCTTTTGTTGGCTCCACACCTGAAAAGATGAAAAAATGCCAAATTAAACCAGACCAAAACTTTGATTGCCTCTGCAGAATTCTCTAAACAACAATTGTTAACTCTTTATTTTTCAGCTTACCTGCTACCAAATCTCCAAAACCAATGGTCGTCAAGGTGACAAATGAGAAGTACAAGCCTTCAATGTATGTCCAACCCTCTTGGGACATAAACACAAAAGGTGGAAGGACTAAATGCACCAGCACACCCCAGAGTAGGAAAATAGCTGTGCAGGTAAACTGAGCTTTTCTCTGGAAAAGAAAAAAGAAAACTTCAGATAAAGGTGTCATGATACCAAAGAGAAGCATCACAAAAAGGCCCATATCAACTTACCAGGGAAAACCCTTTCTTGGTTAGATACTGGCCAAGGTGCTTTGCTCTACCGCCGAAGAACTTTCCCAGCTCACTGATCCAGGTAAGACATAAAGGGACGCCAAAGAGCCCGTAGAAAATGCAAAAAACGCGGCCGGCTGAAGTTTTGGGGGCAATGTTCCCATACCCTGTGGAAAAGTGAAAACAAAGTTGTTGGTTAAATGTGTAAAGTACGAGGAAAGTACAGTCTACTGCTGTTTTGTTGCTTTTTACTGCACCGATTTTCATAAATTCTAGTGTATGTAGAGTGAATTATGTATGCATAGGTATCCACTCACACGTACCTCCACAATTGTGTAATTCAATCAAAAGCCTTATCTCCATTAGAAAAAGCAATAAACATTTCCAGCCTCCACCCCTTCGCTGTATCTGCTCCATTATGTTATGAGTTTGTCCTTGGCCAATGTCCTACTCTTCTACCAAGTTTCATGAAAACTGGTGCAGTAGTTTTTGTACAGTTCTGCTGACAGTCAGACAAATGCGAATGATCACATAACCTCCTTAGCGGTGGTAACTAACACTGCCTGTTAGAGCTGTGGAAAAGACTGTGGAAAAAATAAGTAATATAAAAGATGACTCTGTAGGCGTCTAAGAAGTTTTTCTTTTTCCCCAAACTACTGCTCCTTTACTCACCATTCTTCCTAGAAAGAGGCTTGACAAAGACAGCAAAGAAAAAAATGTACTTTTTTTCATTAGAGATCTACCACTGCTGAACATCCAGTACGTACCGATTGTAGTGATAACAGTAGCTGCAAAGATAACAGCATTTGGCCAGTTCCAATTGTTGAAGGTCTTGCTGCCAGTAATAGTGACTCCTTGGCCTGCAGCATCAGACACTACCTGAGGACAAAGAGGACAACAACATTAAGTACAGGCTGGAATTCAATGTAAAGAGAAGTCACTACAGAAATTAATGTATGACAAACAAATGGATGCAATCAGTGCCACAGTCCCATTTAGCTAAGCAAAAGGAAGACAGGAAGTGTGTTGTGTTTAAGCTCCATTTCTTCTACCACATCCTTCCTGAGATATGTCGATGGGATCTCCAGTAGTGCTGATGAGCTGAAACGACACATAAGCACCCTAGAGACCGGTTTTTAACCTGAGGGGTTTATAGTTTCAACTGCTGCTTACTTTGTGCGAGAAACAGGAAAGCCGGGGCCGCATCCCTAAACAGCTATTTCATAATCACAAGATGATGTGAGGGTTTAAAAGAACAGGTGGTTCTTCAGTGGTTGCTTTGATGTTTGTTTTTTTTCTCTCTCAAAGGTTACTTTAATATGTAGAATTTAAATGTTTTTTTCCAACAAAGAAGAAAGTTATTTTGTGCTTAATCTCAAGTAGGACACGTCAACTCGGTCTTGAAGAAGTTTTGAAATCCAGGAGACAGAAAATGCTTCATCAATCATTCCCGACCATGTGTGTGATTGAACGGCCACAAAAGAAACTGTACTCCCCCTCTTGGGTATTGGCAAACACCGGCTTTGTGTGTGTGTGTTGTGTAAATGTACCCCCTGTATTGCCAAATATCTTTCCCCAAACGTACTTTAAGGAGGGAAATGTGCAGGGGTTGGCAGAATGCGCTTAAGCCCCAAAGCAGTGGAATATGCTTGGTTGTTTAATAATGACAGATCTGTGACAGCTCTGCTCTGTAATTAGCGGCAGTCGGGGAGGTCATGCTTTTGTCTGCTGAAACAACACAGCTCCTCCACTGGGCTTCAGGATGACAGCAGCCATGACCAAGTTTGTGTTTGAACCATGACTGGAAATTAAAGAGAAAAACCTCAGTCCACAATCAACGTGACAGAAACACTGTAGCGTTCATGAAGGTACTGGGTACTATAGCTGGATTAAGACGACAATGCGTTGTTCACTTCTTCTACATGCCTTTAAAAGAAAAAAGAAAAAAGAAAAGAAAAGAAAAAGCCACTGAAGGAGTGAAGAACTATGGGTAATACATCATCAGCCCCATTAGTCTGATATGAAGCACCTGCTCTAAAACAAACTGTACATACATAAAAGTCCAGCAATGTGAACACTAATGGTGCAGAGATATACAGATGAAGCATTTTCAAAACTAGAGGGGCATTCAAAGAGCGTGGACCACAATACTATTAAACCACATACAACCCATAAATTATGAGCTATGTTTTCCTCCTTTTTGTCAGTTGGTGGTTACTTTATTTCTTTTTGTAATTTAACTGTTGCCATTTTAAGTTAGCCCAAGGCTCTCCAGCGTTAAAGAAAGTGAAAAACACTTCCAGCCTCTCAAAATATAATAAATAAAAACGCTGCCCACATTTTATAGAAAGGAAGCAGATGAATCAAAAATCACAGATACATTTTTGGAATCCACACAAAGACAA
>JAPQRN010000016.1:4363131-4379698 GCA_037367275.1 Coranthus polyacanthus
CAAAAAACATTGCATCATGATCGCTAGTGTACTACTTGCCTTAGGCATTTTTTCCCAGTGTGTGTGTGTGTGTGTGTATTTGGCTTTGTGCTCCTCAGTGTTATCTTTGTTTTATTTTGCGTCAGTGACATTTTTTTCAATGACAAAATAATACGATAAGTAAACAAAAGCAAATTCATTATGACAGAAGCGATGAGGAAACCCACTGACACTTTCGTCAAGGAATAAAAAAAACGAGCTAGAAATGTTAGGGAGAAAGAGAAAGAGGTATCAAGTCATTGTTTTGTACAATAAGCCAGGCTCGTCTTCAAAACCACAATACAATAAATGTTTCCTGCTCTACACAAACAGGCAACACACTGTACTGCCAGTCACCATGCGGTGATACATTTCTGCGCAGGATGTGGCAATACAAGTGTTAACTTGTTCTTGGAGGGAAAGATGTGAAAGCAGTTTTCAGATGAGCTTACATTTTGTTCTCCTCTTGGATATCCCATGGCAAAAAACACCTTCACGATGTCAAAGAACACCTTTGAATTGGATTTTTCATGAGTCAGAGGCAGTCTTCTAAAATGCCTGCGCAGTTCAACTGAATATACACAGTATCCTGCTTCATTAAAATATTTATGCAAGCTGCAAAACAATAATTTGATGTGTTCATGACAAGATCCTCCTTTCGTGTCTGCAGGCTGTGCTGCTTCTCGAACATATCAAGTAAAAAATGCATCATCTAATATGACATGGGGACACTGCAAGGACTTGGATTAAATGAATCACACGTGCACATTGTCACGCACGTAAAAATATAACCTCACCTTTGCTGAAGTTGTTCAGATGTGCGTAGTTTACAGAGTTCATTCATACGTTGTACACGTATTACCCTGCACGCTGAAGGTGAACAGGGTAGTGTTTTCACCCATGTCCTTCTGTCTGTGTGTGTGTGAGCGACTTCTCGACACATTCATCAATCTCCACGAAACTTGTTACATGTACAGATGCATGTACATGTAAATATCTGGAACCCTATAGTTTTTCCTGTGCCTAGCTTAAAAGTTTACTGTTTTCTTGGGCTTTGTGCGCCACGTCCTATGAACTACGTTTATCTATTTCACAAACTTCGGTCTAATGCTGCCACGTAGTGACTGGTCTGGAGTTAGGTTTCACTTTTGCCGTAGTTGAGGAGCACGAACACTGAACATCGTTCCCTTGCAGCGCGTCCTGAAACGTTTGGCGAGCAGGTGACCTGAGGCTGTGCTCTCTCTGGAGGATTAAATCTAAAGGGTCAGATCATTGCTCCAATCAGAATTGTTTTTATTTTCTTGTCCTTATGTGATTGGATCATTTTCGCTGGGTTGCCAAGTTGCCTTGAGTGAGACGCAGGCGCTTTCAGGACTCCAGAATGAACATGACATAGATGATTAACGTGCTCCAAATGTCACAGGTAACAAAGTTTAGCCCCATTCAGTCCCGTTTTATTTTTTATTTTCACGCACAACACTGATGCTAGTTTGGACTCACGGGTTATTGATTTTGAGACAATTCCATTCAAAATGATTACTTTCAAGAAGATCGTGTGTGCGTGACCAGCAGAACTCACAAACAACTGAATTGATATTTATTACACTTGATAGGTTTAGTGACTGAAGTAATTACATTTTGGTGCATCTAGCCTAAAGGAGCATGTTGGGTCTTCTGTCTGCGTTTGAATCCTTCTTGGATGTTTTTTTTTTGTTTTATTTCTTCTTGCCGTGAGCACTGGCCTACTTTCCCTCAGAGTTTTTTTTTTTTTTTTTTTTACCTGTATGGAATAATCTGAATATTTGAAGCATGTAAAAACACGTAAGATGACTGTGACAATAAAAAGAAAAAAACTGAACTGAAAAAAAAAGGAACTTTACCTAAAGAAGTGGGGGAAAAAAGTGACTTTAATTTAACACAAATGTCACCACAGATGATTTTTGGCCAAGTGGTTGGAAAATTTTCATAAAGCATGCACAAGCATGCACTTTTCATTTGGCTGACTCAGCAGTGTGCTGGTTTCAGGGGCACTGACAGACGGTGGTGCTGCTGGTGTCTGTTGTAGAAGCAGAGATTAGAGATTAGATGAACAGTGAGACTGCGCCGCGTGTTAAACAAGGTCCTGGCGTATCTTACATAACGCTCATTCCTCCTTTGTTGTATTAACACCCCTTCCAAAACATGACCTTTTTACCTGTAGGGTCAATTTATTTCACCTCACTTCTCTTCTATACAGTTTCAGTTGTTTCTCCTGCTTTAAAAACATTTCTGTAGCTGCCATATTCCAAGGAGTGTAAGTTTAGCGTTCACACATGTTAGTAAAGTAAAGAGAAAGAATGCAGCCCCGTGATTTTGACGTCATAATCCATAAATCAAAGTAGATGGATCTCTCGTAAATGGTGGTTCATTGGTCCCTCTGGGCTGTCAACGTAGGGCCAAACATCAGCAGATGTTCGGAGAGACAACGCATACTGTAGAGCTGGTGAAGGCCATCACGGTGGTCTGGAGAGAAGCCTTCTGGGATACAAGGGGACTTCCGGAGTTTCAGGCAGGCCAGATAAGACAACCGGAAAGGTCACATCAGATAAAAACAGGATGCACTTTGGATGCATTAACACATGTTTCGTTTGGTGAGCAAAAGTCCCAAAAGGGGAGCAGAATCTTATTTGGAGATCTTGGAAAGCCCAGATCTTCTGCTGCACAACATCCCAGAAATTTACAAACACTGCAGACAAAATGCAAGAATGCAAGTCATACATATCCAGAAAAAGGCTTAGTCATTCTCAAATCCAGCCATTGTTTTCTTTAGTTACAATCTTCTTTTCTCACAGCCTTATATGTCAATAGCAGATTTTTTTTTTTCCAGAAGCAGGAACGTACATACCATTCATTTTTTCCACATTTCTTAGACAGACAAGATAATAGCATCGATACACTGTTTACTTGTTGCATACTTTGTGAAAGTCAGAATTACAGAGGCCAAGCAGGCAAAAACAGCATTGGGTGTAAGTCATTTGTTCACATATATTTGTCCCGCTAAGGACGAAACAGAAAAGAGAAAAGAAGGCAAAACCAAAAACCGAACAGCGTGGCAGGTACTGTCCAAGTAAGTTTACCTCCACCAAAACAACAAGTGGAAAAACAATAATCTTTAGTCGCTGACCCAGAGAAGACGACTCTGTGATGTTCAGGATGTACGGGTTCATGTTAATTTCCCCGTGAAAAGCGATCACTCACTTCACGTGACCTCTCGTGTTATGTGGTTCGATTACATCTGAATGTAGATGTTGTCATACTTTGGTGATAGGAGAAAATTAAATCTCAGAGTCTTGCCTTGCAGCTGTTGTTTCCATCAGTGAATCTGCAGCTTTTCTGGGGCAGTGGGAGGTCAAGTTTGTTTAACTGATAAATTACTCAATCAGGTTACTCCCGTTCAGCACATTGACACGCATCTGCTCCAGCGGGTCCTTGAGCAAGGACGTTGTGCCGTTTGACCCTTCGACAGGTAGCAATAAAGATAAATAAAGATACAGTCTTATTCCCAATACTCACAACTCCTATTCCACTTGAGTAGCCAATGAGCTTTCTCTCAATCAGAAATTTCTTACCTGTTTATAGTAAGCGGTTCCTGTTTGTTAGGCAATATTGTATGCCATCCTTTTGTGAAGCTTTATTTTTAACTTGTGTAGGTGTGTACAGTGATTTGACCATGTGAAATGACTAAAGAACTGCTTCCTAGTCCCATTGTTTTATGTTTGTGTTGTGTGTTTTTTTCCGCACTTCTTGGTGGGAAGGAAACCTGGACAATCAGCCAGCTAATTTACTTCTGGTAGCTTATGGGCTTATGGGTTTCTTTGAGCATGCGTTTTTATGTGTTCCCAAACATGAAAACCAAAGGGGAGAATCTTATGGCTTGAAGACACACAAAAAAAAAATGTACAGGATAAATGGCTGACTTTTGAGGTGTAATATACCTGCGTTAAACATCCAATGTGTACGATTTAAGAGGATCAAATTGCAGGATTATGTTTTCATTAGTGTATAATCGCACAAAAATGAGAATGGTAGTGTTTTTGTTCACCTCTAGAGTCCGCCATGCTGTGCCACTATGTTTCTACAGTAGCTCAGAACAGACTTCCTCTTCTAGTTTTTTCTGGTGGCATCCAGCGTTAAGGTGCAGTACCATCATCTACTATGTTTGAGTGTGGGCTAGAGTTAATATCCCCTTAACTAAAAACCCCAGAACAGACATAATAAACTAAACTTTTTTTTTTGTGGCCACCGTAGGGGAGGGTGGGGTGGTGTGTTCACTTGGTTACAATCTGCAACTACTAGATGTCACTACATATTAAACACCAAACCATTAAAGGGGAGAAATCTTTCACTGTCTTTATCAAATATCTAACAATTTAGCATATATTTTTATAGCATAGCATATATATACAGTATATATTATAACATTTTTTTCCTTTTTTACAGATTCTTAAACTTTATGCTCAACATTCTGTGCTGAACCAACCAAATCTGTTGCTCAGCCAGGTCATTAGAAGTATTTTTAAAATTCTGAAGGGAAGATTGGCACACGCTAAACACATCGAGTTCAACATACGTAAATACCAGGTGTCCTCAGGGTGCTGCACTGAACTGACTAGTGGTTGAGTTATTGCTCAGTGGATGTCTGAACAGTAGAACCTGTTAGTTCACCAGTCAAATTTCAAATCTAATCTTCATTACCGACGGCCTTCTTCCACTTGAAGGTTTCTTGTGCATTTTGTGTCTGCTTGCGGAGTTGATGCTTTTTATTCACCAGTGACTCATTTTTCATAGGCATTGCAAAACCAGCTTTAATGCTTTGCAGCGTTTCAGATTGTTATCTCTGGTCCTGCATAACAGACAAGCTCTTTGGCAGCTTTTTGTCTGTGAGCTCTGCCTTTGTGCAAACATGTAACACGATCCCTCTGCCATGTTGTGAGCGCTTTTCACATGACAATGAGGACAATTCAGGTTTCATTTTAGCAGAATATCATCTGGGCATTCCCACACCTTTTATGCAAATAAGAACCTGCTGCAGCGCGGCAGGTTCAATACAGAATTCATCATCAGTTTGTAAAGTGTTGAGTGCTGCTCATGTCGGTTAACAATGGAGCTTTGTGTTTTTGGCAAACCTGTGTTCTGTATAAGGGGTTAAACAAAGGCCTAATCAGCACGAAGGTAGACAGTGGAGGTTTAATGACCACTGGTATGAAGGATCTCATAGTCTATCTTAAATAAAAGCTCCACAAGATCCTGAAGAAGTGCTGCACCCATCTCATAAAGATTAAAATACCTGATATATTTCTATCATAAACGTCAATATATCAGGTATTTGCAACATCTACATTGTAAGTCCTCATTTCCTGCATACTTCTATCCATCCAGTTCCGCTTCCATCCAGTAAATGCTTATTAAGTTAAAAGTTATTTTGGGACAGGCTTGGAGACTATATGTGCAACGTACATCCTGTGTTACATGCGGATGGTGAGTTAGTGACATTTATAGTATGAATCAAGAGGAAGCATCAAGAGGAAATAGTGTCAGACAGCAAAAGTCTGCCACAGTTCACTTCTTTCATTAAAGTTCACTTCTGTACAAAACCACAGTGGCTGAAGATGTAGCTGTTCTTATCATTCATCCACGTGTAGAATGTCTTATTCACTGGGGATCATCCTAAGACACTAAAAGTATTCCTCTTCATCAGACGATATTAGTTCTTTCTTCTGCGCGGCAACAAGTAGTACACATTCCTCTCATTGATGTACTAGATTCCTCCTCCGACGTCATGATGGTTTACTACTGTGGTCATGGAAACGCTCAGATGGTGTTATATTGAGGTTTACAGTAAAACCTCCACTGGTACACTCGACCATATCCACGTTGAATATGATCACCACGGTTGTGTCGTTGGCATCCACATTGGCGTATGTGCGTCAGGTTATCTCTGTCTCTGCTGCATTGATTTTTTTTCTTTTTCATTTGTCTCTCTCTTATTTCAACAACAATACAAATCTTTGAAGTTCTGTTTGTCGTCAAACTGCCATAAAAACCAACCATTCTACGTCGTGATTAGTCCTTTGGGTTCATACTCATACCGAAATCTGGCAGAAAGAAGTACGGGTGTATTTTAAGAATACCGGTTTGTGTCGTTTCCTTCAATAATGCAATGGAAAAATCATGTAATTTCACTAATGCGCTCTATGGAAACAAAGATAAGGTGCCGCAGTTGCTTTTCAAACATCAATATTGACTTATTTGATTTTCCCTTTCCCTTTCTTTCATTTTTTATTATCAGAATGTCTGCTGTGACAAGTGTCTCTGCTTTTTATTTTAAAATTGGGTTTTGAGCTTGCCCTCCAAAAGGCCGTGAGGGGAGTGTTAAAACAGGCCAGCAGAGCTGCTGAGTAAACGCCACAGGTTGTTTATATTGCCGCCCTCTCCTCATGCATAGGCATGTCTGGGCTGCAGAGAGGCTATAAGCCAAAGAGGAAATGAGTGAGGGCCTGCCATTGGTTGGTTGGTACAATCTCTGACTGCACGGTACATCAGAGACTTTACCAGATCAACTGTTCCAGAAAAAGCCTTTCCCGTGTATGAGAGGCCCAGACGTCCCGGAACAAACCTGGAAAAATCAAAACACACCACACGTCATATCAGAGTTCAAAGTTTACCCACGTTATCAGAAAACGTTATCACTCACTCCCATCATGTACAGTACTGTATTTCATTTAATAGCATGATTACAGTCCACCAATTACTCAGAAAATAAATAGAACTCCATGAAGAGAATTTCCACTTTGATTGTTTTTTTAATCTGTAGGTGAGCTTAACTTGTCCTTCACTTGTCATTCCTAGACTTCATTGTGTAATGTCAATGGTCAGCTACTGTATGTTTTTATAGGTCCTGAAAAGCTGATACAAAGAACTCATTCAACAGCGACCATACCCATAACCATAAGAGCATTTTATTATAGCCTCATATGACAAGAGTCACAAGTTTACAAGAGCTGTTAGTGTAATTCAGTACATAGACGTCTTTACAAATGTTCACTTTTTGCTCTGTGAAAGAGACACATGAGGCTGGAGTTACTTAGAAAGCATATATTAAACTCAAATTTCGTGTATTTTTAAATCTTTTCACGGAAAAAGTGGTTAATAAAATGCACGTGACGTACGTTTCTAGCGAGATGCTAGAAACGAACAGCAGTTTGATCATTTTTAAGTTTACAGCAACTACTTTAACACACGAGGACACGATACTGTCTTCTGTAAACTATTAGCACGTTCAGTCCCGCTCTGTAGTTCAGTCAGTCGCTTTTACTTTTACCAGCACCCTCAATAAAACTGTTTGCAAGAGTTTAAACAGTAAACTTACTAATAAACTCTTTTAACCAATCATATGGGTTTTTGATTGTTTCTCGTAACCAGGGTGGGGATGGGACCTCAATTTTAATCTCAGGGTTTACAACTTTATTTAACTATTACAGAAGGCTTTGTCAGCTGTTATGAAGTTAGTTTATGATGCATACTGCACGACGTCTGCCATGTGGGTCATGTTGTTGAAAGAGCTGGTTTTATTTGTGATTTTTTGCATGAACAAAATCAGTTCACCTATGATGCACTGTTCTGCAGTAGGGCCACAACAAGGATTATTTGCCTTTGCATATTTATTGATCTGCTGATAATAGTGAGGATGGATTAAAATGGCCACAGCCCAAGGTTATGTATTCAAACTGTTTTTTTTTAGTATTCAACCAGAAATCCTGAAAGTTTTCAGTTTACGACAAAGAAAAGCAAAGGTGCAACCAGCAAAAGTTTGGTGGTGTTGCTCAAAAGTAAAAATCAATTATGTAATTTTTGTAGATTGAGGCTGCAGGAGCTGAAATTGGAGGAAAAAATCTGAATCATCAGAATTTGACAACACACACCTTCCTTCTCCAGCTCTCTCCTCTCGGTCCAAATCAAAAGACTAAATATAAAGATAGATGTCCTGATGCTCTTTCACGCCGCTGTGGAAAAGAGAAGCCACTTTCGCCAGCTTCTGTATCGAGCCACGGAGTAGAGCGGTAGAGTCACATCTGACTGAATCTTCAGCGATCGGTAATTACAACCGCCAATCCCGTGTTTCACCCCAACACCTTCCACAGAAGTTGGTACAACTCTTGTTTCCTCTCAGACCACTTGAATTATAGTATCGAGGGTTTGAAACCAGAGGGGCGTAAGTGACATTTCACCAGTTTTACAGAAGGAGCAAAACAAAAACCAACTGATCATTGTTGTTAAGTCTTTTGGTTTTTGATCAATTACTCTAAATTGATTAAGAATTCAATTTTGTCCTTTTGGCTGTGGAAAGAGCTCATCGAGAGCTCTCAGTTTCGCCTAAAATGTCCCTTACACCCCACTGGTTCTCACCCCTCAATATGCTAAAAGGCAATTATGGAATTTTTTTGCTCAATGACGCCAAAAAAACTATCCAGCTCTGCAGCTTTAAATCTTTTCTTTATTAGGTAATTGATTAATTCGCTGACCGCCATAGGACATAGGCAGAAACAGCAGTTTTTGTTTCCTCAGTTTGAATTTTTACATAGAACTGGAACAGGGCCTTTGGAGTCAATGACCACATCTCAGTTAGCTAGAAAAACATGTTTAGAGTCTGGAGCTATGCAGCGTGACAGATACTTCAGCTGTGTGGACTGTCAACAAGAATACACCCACCTCAGTGCAGCTGGGATTGGTGAGTAACAGCTCATGACAGGTAACAGTAAAAAGTCATGAGATGTTACTCAGATTACAGACTGCAAATTAGAATAAACTCTAACCTTCTAAATGTGCTATGTTGTTATTTTAGACAAAACAAAGGTTACGGGTGCACATGTAATATTACTTAGTGTGTATTTGCTCTTCAGGTTATCATCTGTAATCCACGGTAGACACACAACACACAGGCTTAGACAAAAGTCTAAAAATCTAAAAAAAAAAATGATGTCCATGCTGAACTAAATGACACTGACGCCATTTTAGAGACTGCTCTAAAAACGGTCTTATCGCTGAGTGTGTAAATAAACCACTCTTTCAGCTCAATTAAGCCAGATTCAGATTCATGCACGTTGTCCAACAGCTCAAGTCAAGGTCAACTTTTATATCCTGCAATCTGCACATCGTCTGTTGTTTCTGGCAGAAACATTTCTGCAGTCTGAAAGGTGTGACTCACCCAACACTGCAGATGTTAAAATATTGCAGAGTTATGTTTTCATTCATTCATTCAATCTATAATCACACAAAAATGAGAATTGCTATGTTTTCATTACCTTAGAATGAGCCATTAATAGCTACATCCTTTTTTACTAAGTTCACTGTGTTGCACCGCCATGTTTCTGCAGTAGCTCAGATCAGACTTTCGGTTCTTTTTTCTGTTTTATAGCAGGTGGCATCCAGCCAATACGAATTAATGCAACTATTAGCTAATGTAGCTAAGTTACACTAAGAGGACGGGTATTTTAATAAAGTACTGGTAAACTTCATGACAGAATCTGCTGGTCTCACGGTCTGATGGTATGACTTTTTAAACACAACTAAAGCCGTTCTGTACGGAGCCCCTAAAGTCCCACAAGGTGATATATACTTATATACTTGACTAGATAATAACTTGTGCAAACGACATAAAGACATATCAGCTTGTGGGACTTCAGGGCCTCCGTAGATCTGTCAGTTTTATTCAGTAAATGAGAGCTCCATGTCGGCTGCTGATGTCCGACTCAGCAGCCGAGCTCGCTGTCAATTAAAGCCCACACGGGAGACACGGACGGTACTCACCTGTCACTCAAAGCGACCACACCCTTAATTATGTAACTTTAAGCCTTGTTATAATTTACATGTTACACAAAAATTCACTCCCTGAGCAGTTGTCACAAAGGGGGGAACTAGCTGTAGAGACCAACACCATTTTTGTACCAGCCTCTAAACATGCTTTTTTTCTGCTGTAAAGTTGGGCATTTTAACATGAGGGTCTTGGAGCTAGCCTCAAGTGGCCATTTGAGGAACTGCTCTGCTATAACTATGAAATGAAAGCAGCATATTTACAGATAAACCACAAGCATTTACTCTACTTGACATTTTCAGCTGGAGTAAACAGTTTGGGAGTGAACAGGTACGTAGTGTACAGCTGTGACTTCATCATGTATACATACAGACATGTACTGGCCTGGGCCTGTAGTTAATGAGTACTTATGGAAAGCTGAACTTCTGTAGTGTCTTGGACAGGTCATCATGTCCTGGGATTATTATCTGTCTGCTCTGCTCACTCGCTAGTCACACAAAGTGTGATCTTACCGACTTGTCTTTTGTGTTTGTTAAGTAGGCAAATGTCCTTTTTTGTTTTGCTGGCAAACATCCTGCTCATCTGTCGTCGTTGCAGGTTTTTGCATATGTGTAGGTACGCTGACGTAAAGGTGAAGATAAAAACACATGTGAGCGGAGGTGTGTCGACGGCGCGTGCATGTCAGTGACCCCCAACTGTACAAACACACGCCACAAACCCCCGTTTTGGTGAGTCACTCCCATTTGTCAGTGTTTAGTCTGCTTCTTCACATCCTCTAGACATTCACTTACATGACAAAGTGTATCATAATGTGTGGTTGAACAGTGAAGGGAATCTCCTTTTCCTTCAGTTTTTTGTTGGCCAGGTACATGAAAAGGCTTCTCTTCTTTTCGAGTTTATCTGCCCTCATGCTCTCCTCTCTGGTTTCATCTCTGCAGTTTGTGGCAACACATGCTTACTGTTGTCAACTCAGCACATGCCTATCACCTGATTACTGTAATTGTTGGGATTTGTGTGAAGTGCAGCTGATGCCTCGTAGGTGAAAGTAAACAAGAAAGCTGCTGGTCAGTCAGTCAGGGTCAAAAAATGCACACAAACACAGAGGTTAGGGCGATGTGTGTTATATATAACCTTAACCTCTGAGAAAGAATAAAAAGTAAAGGCGTGAGTCAGAGAGTGGGGAGGTTAAGGAGGGCTGACACATGCTGTATCATAGAAAGGCAGAGCCGGATTACAGAGGAAAAACTAGTACACACAGGACTTTAGAGGCAGGATGTGCACGTTGTTCACCCATTGGCTCAAAATTGGGAGATCAGGTCCAATGAGTGGGATGCACAGGGACACGCATAAGGCAAACATATCAGTTGACTAATCTTGAAGCCAAAAGTGAAAGAGAGAAACTGATGCTTGGAACTTGGAATAAGAAGCGGGAGAAGCTGAGTGCATTAAAGTGCACTAAGTTTTTTGTAAGAATTTGTAAGATGCAGTATACCGTATGGCTGATTACTGATTATTTTGCACCCCAGATATTAATTGTATTTTTTCCACTCTCAACTTTAGACCTGTCTCTGAAGCACTGGTCCTTTACAGCAGCAGTATTTTAATTACAGTCCAAGTTCAGCTTTATCTCCTGCAGCTATCTCAGTCTGGCAGTCGCCAGTACAATCACAGCAGATGTTTGGCTCGTCAATGATTAATAACCACAGAAATGTTGTGAGGAAAGTGAGCGCAGCTGACAAGGCGTTAAAATGGGTCAGTCAAATATTTTAATTGTGAGTGTGAGCAACTCTAAGGTTATCATATCTCTTCTTCACCGCCCCACACTCTGCAGTTTGTACCGGCGTATAAAACACACAATTTAATCATATAATCCTACTAAAGGAGACCTCAGAGCTATGTAGGTTTAATGTAAAACATGGCCACGCTAAAGTTCTGAATCTAAAGTCTTGACTTGTGTCCGTACTATGGAAATGAAAAACATCTATGGAGGTTGAATGGTTTTTCCCGTACGGTTTTTGTTAATAATAACAATCAACATGAAGCCTTGATGTCATCAGTGGCACCTCATTTGCACTCCATGAGGATCAATAGAGACCAAATACACAAGTTACATAAGACATGAGCTGTGTCCCACTGACCTATTGGATAGGTCAGGTTTCGACAATACCGTGTTTTTACAATGGAATATTAACAAAATTAAACAAACATCAGTATCAAGCATCTCATTTCCTGTTATATGTAATATTTGTATGACAATAAATTCTTCACACTTAGTTATGCCTGAGAAGAGGAAATGATATAGAAAAACAACATTCCTCTATAAGGTCAGACAGTACAGTAAATAGATTGTCTTTGAAAGAACATCCGCATAATGAATAGGTCAGTTAAAATGCGTTTCATGTGACTCGTGTCCTGCTTTTATGAGACGGAACATGCACGGATCTTTGTTTTTTTTTTAACGTGCAGGCACACAGGGCTTTGTGTTCTTCATGTTTCACTATGAATTTTGCGTGCGTTTTGGGTGTAATATGGGAGCGCGCACGAGGAGGAAACGTCGGTCAGCTGTGTGGTAAGCAGCTGCAAAATGCACAGTAACATGAATACCAGCAAGAAGACACACCTACATATTTCTGATGTTCTACAATACACGGAGAGTGAAACGTGATTGTTATGTAAGTTGAAAACCATTTTGAACCGACTGTTCACATCCACTTGCCCTTGTTGCATTTGAGCATCTTTGTGGATTACTTCTGTTTTTATCAGTTTAATAGTAATCATTTTGGACAGCTGCGGCGCTATGAATTCTCACGATTCTCTTTGCTTTTTATCACTTCATGTGAATTGTTGATCTAGTCTTAAATGCAAAACCTCAGCTTTATCCTTTCAGAGGAAGCTGCGATCATAAGGACAAGGTCAAAAATATGAATGATGTGTGGAATAACGCTTACCACATGCATGCAAACCTGGGTAGCTCATTTCACACTACTTCCTGCACTGTCTCCATTGCAAGTTATTGATTGATGCAAGTTAATGTTAAATGATTTCATCTGCTTCTGTTCTTTAAGGCATTATTACTTGTGCAAAGCTACTGTAGGCACATAAAGGTAGGTGATAATAAAGACGGGGCCGTTATCCAAAGCACACACATTCCAGAGTTCAGTTTCAAAGTCTTGCCCCTCTTTGGACAGTGCGCAGGCCAAACTACAAGGTGAGTAGACAGGACCAAGTGAGAGGCTCCGGTCTTCTCACACATACTGAGTCCTCATTGAACCGTGGCCAAACAGTTATGTGGTGTTTTGTTGTGCAACAGTCCTGTCATTCTCACTCCATTTCCCCTTCATCCTTCCCACCACCGCTTTTTGCCGCCTTCTTCTGCTGTCTGGATTTTTGCATTCCCTCCCCCCCCCCTCACACATCCCCCCTCTATTTTTTTCACAGACCCCGCCTTAGTATCATCTCTCCAGCACATTCTTACTTTCCGTTCTGCTGCTTGCCCTCTGTCTTTATCATTCACTTTTCCTCTGAGTTACTCTGTGATGTATGAGCCTCAGCTTCTGGACGTTTGAGGTTTTTTTTTTTATATATCTTTCTCTCAGAGCCATTGTCAAGTGAAACAGATGGCATGAAACAAAGAAACTGTTAAATTACCGCTGTAAATATGTATTCAATTGAACAAGTAATGAAATTTGACAGAAAGTACACAGTAAGAAAGGATGCATTTGTTTGTATTTCTATGCTTTTCATTTGACATGCACATAGTATTCTTCCCTGGAACACTGACTGGATTGAGATAATGATTATGTGTTGATTAAGTGGTATAGGCAGGTATTATTTTATTAGTATTTAAACTGCAGGTACAAGTATGGTTTCAATATTTCTCTAGTGTTGGTACAGTGCTGCCACCTAGTGGACACAAATGAAATCTCAGCACAGATCACTGCTTTACTGATTTCCACGGTACGACATAAAAGAGATATAATGATTTAAAAAAGATATACAACTAGTTCTGTTTAGACGTCATCCTAGAGTCAAGGTGCATCATCATCTACTGCATTTCGGTTACTGATGAATAACACTACTAATTCTCTCTATGTTGATAATAAATCATGGATGCGAATACATGTACTTTTAAATGTACACTTTCAACACGTTTCTATCTGAGGTCAACAGCAAGCACACGTAGAACTTCAGAACATGTATTATGCAAAATAAATAACATTATTTACGTTCTTTTTAATTTACTGTGATTTTGATTTTTAAAAATTAGCAGTAATTTAAAAAGACCTGGTGCATAACTCATTTCGTGGCTCAGCTGCTCTTGTGCAATATGGCACTGAGTTAGCAAATCACTTGGTTTGTGGTCAGTGGAGTGAGAAACACACTGAGGACACTAAGAGGACAAGGAGCAGCAGTCAGACTGACTGTATTTTTCCACTGGCTACAAACACACAGATACACAGGGCAAAATAAATGTTGACCCAGTGTCCTTCTCTAAACTTGAATCTCCAAGACCTCTTTTTTTAACCTAGTAAATGACCAAGCGTGGGAACTAAGACTCACTTGATTACAGTTTAGGAAATAGAGTGCTAACAGACTAAACAGCATGTAAGTGTTGCATGCTGTTTTTCTGACACATCTTAAATACAGTATATCCCGTTCTCGTTTCCCAGGTCCTGATCCACAGACAGATAACTCTACACCATCTGAACTGAAATCATCAGCTACTTTTGTAGTTTACTCGGTCACTGGAGGCCTCTTGACCTCCTCCTCTTCCACCTGTGTTTCAGGGTTGTCACCCTCTGCATTGCCAGACTCTTCCTGCGTCTTGCGGCCAACCCACCGCTGCTTGAAGTGAGTGTTGAGCCTCTCCAGGATGTCGATGGAGTGGTTGATAACGAGGGCCAGCCAGGCCAGGCCAAAAAAGATCCACGTGGCCATGAGGATGCTGTACCAGTCTGGGTAGTCTTTGTCTGGATTACTGTCTGTACAGAGAGGTAATGTTCAGAGCAATGCAAAAATCTTTTAAAGAAGGTAACACACAATGCATATATTGTAAATTGTGCTGTACCTGCCACATAATCTCCAAAGCCAATGGTGCTGAGGGTGATGAAGCAGAAGTAGATGGCCTGGGCGTGGGTCCATCCCTCCTGTTCTTGGAACACAATCATGGGCACAATAAAGAAGAGAACTACTCCAGACAGGTAGGACACCAGATGGACAAAGAATCGTGTACACATCTGGAATGAGAGAAGATGGAAGGCTTTCTACTTAAAATCATCTTTGGTCTTAATGGTCTACAGTGATCTAAATACTCCTGTATGTATATAGAGATTTCCTCACCCTTCTCCTAGTTTTCCCCTGCAGGAAGTCAGAGATGTTCCTCTCTATAGCGAGCATGTACTTGCCCACCCTGTTGAGCACCACTATGTTGAGCGGAATGCCAAATACCGCAAAGAAAACACAGAAGATCTGTCCAGCTGTGGTGCTGGGACTTATGTTCCCATAACCTGCAAAACTGTAAACTGTTAGCATCTCATCTCAGAGTGTTGGTTTTCATCTACAGTACATCATCAAAACCACAGAACCCTTAAATGATGACTCTATCCTTTTGTAAGATAATTGCTCAAAAAGGACACTTCATAATCTATTATTTATAGCTACTTCCAAGGGCAATTAATCAATGAAACATCTAATATTCTGGTTTTAATTACACGTTTTGACAGCTTTAAGAATACCAGTGCCATATTCATTCACCCCGACCAAAAGCTCTATGACCCGTTATTGTCAGTGAAAAGCCTACAAAACAAAACCACAGGTGCTTAAAATTGCAAAAAACAATTCATTCATGGCTAACTTTGGGACATTATGGCATTTCTTGGGTTTCGTCTTCTAAACTCCGACCTATAGTTGTGACGACAGTTGCAGCAAACACAGCTGAGCTGGTGAACTTCCAGAAGCCGTCTGTGGTGTAGTTGCCTTTCAAACTTAGGCCCGCTTTAGATGCCTCGTGGACAACCTGCAAAGCAAATCAAAAATCATGCCAATATTGTGTTCACGGTGACTTTTTGTGTCTAGGCTCCAAAATCAAACTCGACAGGTTTTAATTAGAAACAACTTGGATCAGAAATCACATAACACACAGTTATGCAACTTCTGGTAATTATTGACCCACATCTTTTAGGCTTATTCTCAGCACTGTGTCAGACAGGTCAGATATGTTGACACAGTCTGTTACATAAAAGTCTTGAGTTCATCACCACTGTGAGAAATTACGCCTCAGAAATACAGAACAGCCTGAGACCTGAGGCCTTGTTATCTAATCCTTTACAGTTAATCAGTTCTGATAAAACACTGTATCGTGGCTCCTGTAGGTTTTACACCTCCATACTGCCTCAATGTGTACAGTACTACCCAACCTGCTTTGACTGAGTTTATGAGATGATGCAAATCTAAAGGATATCTTGTAAACTCATGCTTATGTAATTTGGCAGATTTCTCTGTAATCTGCTCTTGCTCTTTGTCTTCAAAACAGATCATTTTTCCACTGAAAGTCAAAAGGAGTGTCATCATTTTTTTTTTTTTTTGATTCTGTGTAAATCAAGTCAGGACAAGATATGTAGGCAAAGCAGCTTATGCAGTGTTGGAAGACTGTGGAAGCTGGTATTTGCATGGACGAGTTTGTGTTTTTGCTTTGGTTGT